>CAEGAF010002045.1:0-45344 GCA_903067075.1 Micropoecilia bifurca
AAACCAAGTAAGACCATATCTGATCAACTCCCGGAAAATACTCACCTTCCCATCTCATCCTGTGTCTCCTGTTCACAGTAGACGACCCGGTCATCCAGTTCCAGTATTCATCTCTTATTCCCCTTCTCCAGACTAATAAAATCATCACTGCACTTTTTATATCGCTTCTGGTTGTTCTCCTTGCATGTGGGTTCGAAAGTTTAATTCCACTATGACACCGACATGTATTTGCCAAGTAGGTATTGGTAATAACATGCTCTCTCTTATCCAAGATTCAGCAGCTATTTCAGGTGGACTCTTCAGCCAGGCTGCTAATTCTGCTGCACACATTTATTTTCATTCAAGTCATCTTCAACAGTTTCATAGCAAACCTATTTTTGATACAAAACAGGAATTTATTTGCATTGAAATATGCCTTTACAGTGTGTAAACCTTTATTGGGAAATTGTCACGAGCTACAACATTCTGGACATATTAGGCTTGCATTAGCTAGAGCCAGAATTGCTTACCTAAAGGTAGACCTGAACAACATTTTTCACTACAACTCCGCGTTTTATGTTCTCATTTATTCTAAGCCGAGTTTTAAAATTCTTTTTATGTTCAGAAACTGTCTAAAGCTTTTCATGTTTTCTTAGGTTACCATTCCAGACAAAGAAATTGGTTACAAGGTTGAATGTTTGTTTCTAAAACTCCTGTTTGGTACCGTATGAAGCCTCCCATCGACTGACTTGATATTCATTGTCAATGAAAAACTTCACAGAGTAAATGAATACACCTCAGGACACTGGTTTTGTGAAAGATGTGTGGGATATTGACAAAAAAAAAAGGAGTTTGGAGAGACAGAGTGTGTGTGTGTGTGTGTGTGTGTGTGTGTGTGTGTGTGTGTGTGGGTGGGTGGAGGGTTGATAGAAAAATGAGGAAATCAGACAGTACAGATAGCAGGACAGAGGAGGTGCATCACTGTTGAGCTTATTAGGATTGACTCCCCCATGCTTCAGACAGTTTAATAACTGTTCTTTATTGTAATAACAGAGGGCTGTCCTACTATAGATGGTTTCAATTTCTCCAGCAGTGTCCATCATGCACAAGGCAGATTAAATGTCTTGTGTGGACTAATCGCAGACAGATTCAGATTGCCCTCAGCCAAGCTTCTTTGGCCATTAATGAGACCATTTTGCTGAAGTGAGCTCTACTCAGGGAAAGCTAATCTCTGAGTAGTGTGAAGAATGGGGTACAAAGGGGACAGAGAGAGGCACTGACCATGAAAATAGCTGCAAGATCAATTGCAGAGTTTTTTTATTTGCTGCCCTCAGGTGGATCAAAATATGTTGTTTAAACAAAACTAAAGGTTGGTAAAACAATTCTGTGTGATATTAAACTATTTCTAATAATTCTACACAATTCCCTTGATGTAAGAGCTACTGATACTCAAAACCTTAACACATAAGCCACAAACAAATTCTAATTCAGGACAGACAGGGCTGGAAACTGATGAGATACAACAAAGATGCCACTGCAGGAACGGAGCCAGCAGAAAGGTGGAGGACAGAAACAGAACCACACTCAGGTCATGCTCAGAAGAAGAGCAATGTCGCACCAATCTTTAATAACTTCATGCTGAGAAAAATAAGAGGCGGACTCTTTTGTTCACTGAATGAACATAAATAACCAAGAGTTGACACTGGAAAAAACAACCCTCTGCAGACTGTTGCTCAGGGGTCCAACCTGCTTTCTGCAGCATCTTAAACATTATGCTGGGGCTCGGTTCTCTCCAGCAGGAGTGTGTCTGCACCCCAGATACACTGTCTTTTCCTGCAGTTGCCACACATGCTACATTAGGAACTTATGTCAGCTTTTTGTTATTGTTAATATGTTTTTACATATGTTATGTATTGTTTTTCACTGTTATTTCCACTGTGTTTTCTTCAATTCTTCTGTTCTTCTTGCCTATTTGCATGGACAGTTAGGGCTGAAACGCATAGGATGCATGCACACACTACAATATTATTTCAAAAGAAGTCTCAAACAGAGATACAACTGAGTGTCACACTTTATAGACTTATTCATATCCAGGCTTTCAGAGAAAAGCACATGCTAAAAGCAACTGGATATCACTTTATAGTACTAACATAACTCAACTGTGTTCTTTTTCCAAATTGTCCCTAAATAAAATTAAAATATACATTTTTGAATTTGTTAAATGAATTTGACTTTTTAAAATGTAGATTCTAAAGTGCTCCCCTATGCCTTTGATGTGGTTTGACTCTTGATTGTATAAATAAAGCTGACTTTCTACGCTGTCATGTCAACATTAGCACTGTGGCCTCTCACCCTTGGAGGAACTGTAAAGCCTCATTGAATCACCAACTTAAATTCTCCCTGTGGGAGAAAAATTTAAAACAAGATTTAATGGATGACAAAGCTCCAGCAACTAAGACAGCAACCATGACAGTGAATGATTGGTAGTTTCCTTAATTTGGGAAAAATGGATCAGTAAGATTGTAGAGGCAATTTTTTTTGTAAACCTAGAGATATTTGCTTTGAAAATGAAGAAAAAGCACACAACAACTAAATCTTGTGTTTGGAAAGAAAGACCATTAGCTGGAGATGGGTTGGTTTATTGGTGGCAAAGGTTTTGACAGAACAGGGAAATGTTTGACATGACATAAGACAGTTACAACTGGATCACTCACAACTGGAGTTCTGCTTCTGCCATGTTCAAAAAGATTATCATCCACATTTAGTAAAAATGATGAGGCCTTTAGGAATGGTAGCATAAACTAAGGGGTGGACAAAGGCAGAACAACTTAATTAAACTGTACTATAAATTAGATTTAACCCACTTTTTAATAAATATTTTTTTTCTCAATAAGTAATTTAAATATCTAGTTACACAAAGGAAAGGACACGGTGACAAAATGGTAACACTAATGCGCCACATGTAGCCAGGAAGTGGGGAAGGGCCAGAGTGACCTGCAGCCTTCTAAAATCTTCCATGTCTTCACGTTTGCTCTCACACATTGAAAGAGCGTTGACATATTTGTGTTCACCCACGCATCATCTCAGATTATTGTTTTGCCCTGTAGGTGAGTGAAGGACATTGTGCACCAGAGTGAACTCGTAGCTGATGAGTAAATCTGCTCTGGTGGAGCCTTGTCCCAAATGAGCTGCTGCATGAGCAGGTGTGAATGAGTCAATTAAGAGTTTTAATGAGGGGGAGGCTTAGATGAAGGAGAGCTGAGAAGATGGAGAGGAGTGTGTTGAGGTGGGAGTGGCTGTGCATACCTAAATGAAGGGAGGATTCTGACCTAAGGAGCGGATCTCTGCCAGTCTTTGGCTCTCGCTGCCTTTTCTTTCTCCTTGACGTTTGTAGAGTGTTTATTATAACTGTATAAAACAAACAGACAGAAATTAAGATATGGTCAGTTTTTGTTCCAGAAACAAACATTTTCTAAGGTTCTTCTTACGATCCGCCTGTTGAGGGGGTTTCAGTTGACTTTTCATTCCACAGAGAAAACATTTCTGAGCTTTTTCAAGAAAATGTCGACTTTCTTGAAAACCCATCAATATACGGTATTTGGAGCTAATTTTTAAATGCCATTTATGCTTCTATAAGCCCAGGCTTACTATGTCTGCTAAGCAGCTCAAAACATTAAAACTGCTTAATTTTCAGGATATAGTGACCAGTTTTGCTCACTCTGCTACTTTCTCCTTCTACTCCCCAATTTAGCAATATTTGCTGTTTGTGGCTTTTAACTTTGTTTCCTCTGTTTTTGCTCTTCAAAGTGTTTCTATTCAGAAACCTCATGTATACCTTTACGTTCACCTTCTATAGATCCTCCACTCGATCCACTCTTAGTGTTTAACTCTCTCCTAAACACAGCCACTGCTTTACCTTTTGCTGAGACTTACTGAATGTGCTCTCTTATTCTACACACTTATAAACTGGCTCAGAGTTTATCTGCTTAGTTGTGTTTCTCAGATGAAACACCTAAGGGAACAACAACTAACTCTATATATTCTTTAACATATAAAGCACTTCTGGATCAGAGCTTCTGTGTGTTTTGTGTGTATGCTGTGTCCTTTTAAACGCAGTGTTGATCATTGCCATGTCCACTGAGCCAGGTTCTGCTGGAGGTTTCTTTCTGTTTAGCTGAGTTTTCCTTTCTGCCGTCTTTACAGACTTTGCAAACAAAATGTTGCAAGGCAGTTTTTAGCCAGCTTGAGTGATGAACTGCACTTTACTGCATCATTTGAAAACTGGAATAAAACTGGAATACAGGCAACATTTTAGTCTGTCTGATTGAGTTGAACTTTTTTCTCTAAGTTGACATTTGTTGTGAATTGATGTTATATAGATGAAGTTAATTTAAATTGAAATCACCTACTTCCAAGGCCTGACATTTTCTTTAGATATTCTTAGCAAATCATCACTGAATAAATTGTATTTATTTATTGCTAGCTCTCATATGATCTTACATAACCCAACGCATATTCAGTATGACCTCCAGGTACTATAAGCTAAAATCAGCTCATATGAAGAATCATATTGTCAGTTTTCCTTCTTAAACTGTAAATAAGAAAATAATGTGAGGCTCTGATTGTTGTGCAGTTGCATGCACAGTAACCAGTATACACCTGCAATGCAGTCTTTTGGATGTTCTTCGTAATTAGACAATTTAAATTTTTCTCACAATCCATTGTGTCAACTATTACATCCCTAAAGTTTTTTTTTTCTTTCTTTGTCAATTATGGCCACCTTTTCTCTCTTGATCATTGAACAGGAGTTGTTCATTGAGTCAGTTAGGATAATTAGATTTGGGAATGCATAAAATAGCTCAGTGCTTGGTCCAGTACAAGCCCATCCACACAGAAACACACACATGCATGCACAAGCACACACTGGATTATGCAAATCAGGGGGTTCACGCTTCCTTTGAAATGTAAAGAATGAGTATGGAGGGTTTGCTGTGGAGATAAACACAGGGTTCAGATGGAGGACACGGAGAATGAGCTAAGCTGAGCTTCACATGATGTAAATGCCTTTTCTAAAATTAGACTCCGCTTTAACAGCAATGTGATGTGCTGGTATTTTGTACACTTTATACTTGTAATTTCAGTGTTAACAACTTATTACAAATTCAGCTGTTAGCACCGTGAAAAAGTTCCATTCAGATCAATTTGGTCATAGGGAGATGCTAAAAATGTACAAATATGGTTTTAAAGAAAGAAAAACACCTTTTAAAACTTGCAGCACAGTGAATGTTTTTTAAAATACATCTAAAAAATGGCTATATGGTTTCTTGGATACATTTGGTAGATGTTTGGTTAAACAGTAAAAGTCTGACTTCATGTCTGTAAACAACCAATTTCAAGTTGATAATTATTTGATCACCAATTCAGAGTTTTCTTAAGCTGCCCGTCCTTATGCAAATATGTAACCCATGACGTTCAATACACTTTTCTGCATCCTGTCATTACTGTGATTTTTTTTAAACACAAATGAAACCCTGTTCTGCATCTCCGTCCCCTGTATTGTGAACGACTCTTTCAATTGTGTGTAATGTGTTTCTACTTGGAAATTATGATTATGTTTTGTAACTGTGTATTATTAAACATGCCACTCTTCCCCAAATATTTACTCTCAAATAAGAAAAGTACATAGTTTATTCCACACATTGATGTTATCATTTAAACGCCACAACTGAATATGGATGAAATCAGTTTATTGCTACAGCAAATCATCCTGTGGCCAGAAATCTTTGAGGTTGGTCCATCTGGAAACATTGTCTGCAGATTTACAACATTTATCTAAGATTGCAGCTGAATTTGTTGAGTCTACTATGTGTTTAGAAATAAAGTGAAGCAAAGCTTTGTAAGCTTTGACTGATATGTCAACACATTGGAGCAGCTTTTCTTAACCTTCTTAACTCAGAGTTGGAGCAGCATATTAAGGTAATCTTGCAGAAACTCAGTTGGGGGCAAAATATCTTTTGCTGTCAAGAAAAATGGATACATCACAGTCTGGAAGGTAAATGGTGAGGGAGTTAAGTGGGACATAGCAGCAGTACTGATGTGGATCATAAAGCACTGGTTGTATGTTGAGTGTTATTTCACTGTCCGTTTTCAAACGTGGTTAGATCAGTTAGGAAAACCAAAATTAAATGAGAACGACTCACTAATTTGCTAATGTGTCAAACAGTAGGAGTTTGTTTCTACTTCCCTTAATATTCTGAAGTTTACAAATACTTACTTGGTATTTAGCAGAACTGTTAAGCTAAATGACTTCAGATGTTTTCCTTCCAAATGTTTCTCATAATATTTTATAAGAATTTTGGCCAATTCCTACTTAGAGAACTGATTAAACTGAGTCAGACTGTAGGCTGCTTTGCTCAGACAAATATTTTCAGCTCTGCCAAAATTTTTTTAAAGATTAGGGCTTGTCTGATAGTCACTTCAAAACAATTACATGTTTTAATTATTGATCTTTGTATATTCTCTACTTGGATTATTTTGAAAATGACCTATTTCTACTAATAATGCTGCTTTACTAAGAAAAAGCTCCATAAATGACAGACAATAAAATACCAAAGACACTGCAGGGCCTATTGTTGCCATGAAATGACCCATATCAGAATAATAGCAGCTTAAGTATGCATGAATTGCAAAGAATAGAGGTAGAGAAAAAACAATGAACTGACACACTGCTTATTATTCATTCATATGTTCGATAAATAGAAAGTAAGCTGCTGATATGCATCTGGCCAAAACACAGGATGAAAGACGGAGAAAGGAGATTTGTGTCTCAGGACCTCTTCACCTGAACCGTTGGAGTGGAGGAGCATGATTATCTAAAATCTGTCTTATTTACTTTAAATAAAACATTCATATTAAAGCTGAAAGAGTAAATTTGGAAACAGTTGTAGATTAAAACAACTAACACTTACTGAAAAAAGCAAAAATGATTCAAGAACAAAATGTATTTTCTGTATTTCAAGTTTGAGGAAAAAGAAAAATGACTTTTGCATGTGTGTGTGACTTTGGGTCCTGCAAATTATTTAGGATGGTTACCGTGATATAAATCATTAAAAGGGCAATTTATATTTTCCGGACACATAGTGCGATTTTATATCACAATCAAGTAACTATGTTTACAACCTTTGGTTGTAATTAAACTTTTGCATATGACATAACTTAAAAAAAATGGCTTTGCCATTTCACGCCATGAATTTAGTGTCCATCCCTAAGAATCTTTTGCTCTTTTCAACACTCCACCTTTAGCATGCCATAACAATGGCTTCCCATTTTGCTGTTTGGAATAATATATAGAAAAGTTGAACTGGGAAGTAGCTCAGCAGACTTGCAGTTCCACCAAATGTTTGCTAATCGCTGCTGCTGCTAGTCTGGTGGAGCCGAGCGGGGAATGAACGGAGACGGGACGCTCTGTGAAGCTAAAGCACTTCTGTCGGCTGCAGCTCAGAGGAGGAACTTTATGGAAATAGGAGATCTTATGTAAAAAGAATCCCACATGAGGCCATATTAATTTATTTACCTTTTTTTACAATTTTGGTGTTTTAATCATCAGCTGTTGATTATACCATTTTCACGACCCTGTACTTGTATAAGTCTTAGATGGAGGGAAAGATTCACAGAAGATCCTCCCTACCGATGAAGTTTGTTGCAGTCTGGTGAAACATGAAGTATTTGAGCAGATTGAAATGTAAGTAGGAAGGTACAAAGAAAAAAAAAACGAATTTAAAGAAAAAAAATAAGTCTCACAACAGATGAACAGGGCTGAATGTTATTCACATGAATGTAGCTCAAAGTGTCTAAGTTTTTTTTAAAATACCGAGGTTGACATCTAGCTTAATTATAGGATACATATGATAATGAACACATAAATGTGCTCCTGATCCACCATCAGGTTTCCATTACCAACCTGAGTGTGGAGTAATTCACATTCTGCACACACACCCTCTTGGCAGCTGGGAAGAGCCAGATTTTGGCAAAATAGGTTAGTTGGTGCCTGTTTTGCTCCTTAGCAGCGGATAATTGCAGTCTTTGTCATATATTAAGCAATCCTATTAACCGAAACTCAACATCATGCTTCATCATTAGGCCATTACAACTCAGATGTAATCTTAGCTTATGAATTAAATTACCTGTGTCCTACATGACATTAATAGAGTCTGAGTGAGAGTTTTATGTCTGCAATGGGGCTAATGATGATAGGAAATACGTATTTCCTCTGGGGCAGCAAATGAAACAGTTTAATGTCTGAAGTTGCACAGAACGCACTGTAGGACATTTGATGAAGAGTTTTAGAGCATATTAATGTTTAAGTTGCAGTAAATATAATACTAAAGAGTGTTTTGGCTTTATGCTGTTCTACTTTCCAGATTTAAAGAAAAGAAACAAAAAGCAAGGCTTTTTTTTTTGTAAAGTAACTACATCGATAGTTATTTGTCTCCTATACAACTGAGGTTTAACTCTGTTGACACTTTGAAAAGAAAACTACATCAAACAATTTCCTCAGCTTCCTCATGACAGCTGGAGTCTTCTCCAGCTGGCTCAGAGTTCACAAAAAGGGCAAGCCAACATATCCAGACAACATCATATCAAACTATCAGAGAGCTGCAGCAACACAGAAGACATTTTGCTGCCAACCTTAGAGGAGGTAAAAACAGCCCTCAGGCTGCAGTTGATGAGCCTTTTTAGCTGGGTTAAACAAGGCCTTGAACACAACATTTGGTTTTCAATTGCGACAATGTTTGGGAACTCAGACATCTGTCTTGGCAGGTAGGTGAATATTGATGGGGTTAGCAAGATTTAAACCGTGAGTTAAACTGCAGCTAGTTTAGAATGATTAGATCACCAGTAGGAACATTTAAAAATGTTGCAAACCATTGAAGAAGAAGAAAAGAAGAAGAAGAAACAAGACAATTGGCTCTAATTTCCACTGGGTTTATTTTACTGATGTATCATGAAAATGTGTTTTTCCTCAAACGAATCAAATTAACTTCCTTTCAAAATTTTGTAGGATAAGAAAAGAAAAATCAACTAAATGGTGTCACATTTCAATCATAAAATGGCCGCTAGAGAGAGTAAGACCTTGTTCCATATTCTTTTATTTGGTTTTTAAAGAGGTAGTGAAGACATAGCATTATCTGAAACATTACTGTTCTTATCCATATTTAACTTTTTAAAATACATTTAGTGTTTACACATGCCCTGTGTTCCCGTTAGAACTGTTTCATGCACATCACAAAACAATGAAGAGCAGGACCCAAACACAGAGAGGCAGATAGTTGAAAATTCAGCTGTTCACTTACTAAACATCAAAAATAGGAAAGACAACCAGCAAAGTCCAGATGACAAGGACTAAGAAATGTGCTGGAGAAAACGGTCTGTGATGAGGTGATTTTTAAGCTGGAGACTTGATTACTAAACAAAAAGCAGTTGGTTGATTAAAAACTGGGTGCAGCTGTGAGAAAAAGCAAGAAACGGAAGTTGGTCTGAGGAAATTTGTCAGAATAAGGGGAGAACATTGAGGCAGAATACAAATATCAAAACAAAGCACAGACCCAACAATCATGACAGCACAGACAACAGAGCTTCCCCAAGAGAAACCAGTGTAGCCAGAAAGACTCAAAAAAGTTCATCAATATTTTATCAGTGTTAGAATATCTGGAGTCTTGTAGTTCTGTTCAGAGGCCATAATCGGTCAATATCTTCCCTGCAGTAGATTACTTCATGTTAACTTTGATTACACAGACACTGGTTTTCCAGCCAATCTCGTGTTCGAAAGGAACGGAGAACAAAATAAATTTCTTCTTTACCTCGACAGCAACCATACCATCATTTGTTCACATAAGAACAAATGATGACTGACACACTTATTTTCAACTTAATCTGAGAATTAAAATAGCCCAACATTACATTCAATTGTATTTCAACATTACAGTTGAAATATGCAGTCTAGCTACTGATGAAAAAGAAAAATAAATATATTGAATGATAAATGAAATGGGTCGCTGAAGCATAACTTCAGCTTATAATTAAAACAGGGAACAAAAGGAAATATCAGCATGAACCACAATGTAGCTAAAGCTCGGAGTATCACAGATCAGCGTGACAGTGACAGGGATGAGGCTTTGGAAACCAGAATGCGAAAATGGGGCTGATGTCATATCTAGATCCTGCCCAGATCCAGACCCATTCACCACTTTGGAACAAAAAGTCATAGAAACTCAAACATGTGCTCCAGCCTGGGTTTAAAACTAAACAAAGGAAAACGTGGCTCCAGGACTCTGTGCTGTATGACAACAGGACAAACGGAAACAAAAGGAGGGGGAGAACAGCTCAGATACGACACGCAACATGATTTTGGAGCATTGTTCAAATTCTCCTTTAATACACGTCACTTCAAATAAATCACAGCATTTGTAAAACAATTTGAAAATCTTGTAGATTAATTACCTTCCCCTTTTTTTACAAGTTTGCATGGCTTTATGTTGGTCAACGCAAACAAGGTTAAAAACCTTTGTGAATAAAGAGTGAAAAAGCTCTTGGAAATGTATAGTTTCATTCAACCCAGTATACCAATATCAGTAGAGTTGCAGAATGATCCTGGTTTGATTGTTTATTAAACTATGTGAGTATATTTATGATATAAGCATCAGTCTCCTCTCAGATCAGCTAAGTGACTTCCACCAGCTCAGCATTTTTTTTTATTTCGGTAAAACCATTTTTATATATATCCACTTTTCTAACCAAATGTCTATTTACAATAAATAGAAGAGCTACAATATGGCCTTGTGAGGGGATATGATGCATTCTGGGGGTGTGGGTTAGTGCTTGAATGATACATGTGCACATTACAGACAAGGATATACAGAGAGGGAGACAGATTTTTTTCACATAAGTGCCTTCGAAGGTGCAAAAGGGGGATGTGAAGGCCCTTGGCATTGGCTGGCGCATCTAACGGACTGGAAACAAGGCTTTATATTCAGCAATTTATGATCTCAATGAAGGTGAAGGAGCAGAGGAGGGAGGAGAGCAAAGGGAGTACAGATGGAGACCTTGGGAGGTGAAACAAAGGACATTGTCCAAGACAAACTGTCATCAACAGATGTTGATAAGAGACGCCCAGAAAGCACAATCGAATGAGATTGCTTCCTTCAGTATTTGATATTTATTTTTGCCTTCTCTCTGCTTTGCCTTACTTTTTTTTTTTTTTTTTTTTTTTTTTTTTTTTTTTAGCTCTTTGGCTGTCATAACAACAAAGCATTCAAGTATATCTCCGAGACAGATATCAAAAGGTAGAATATACATTTCTTACACTCTTTTTAAAGTTTAAAAATATATGAGTACAAGCAATCCCTACTTTTTGACATCTTCTAACTTATTTTTACTCTGCCTGTTACTGTATATTATGTGTTTTTTCTTTAGTTAGCGCCTCTTTTACCCTTTCCAAGTTTTTCCTCTTTCCACTGCTGTCTTCCAAGTTTGCATTTGGCAGATTCTCCTGAGCACTCCTGGATGTTTATGTTGGCATTTGGCATGTTGTTATGAGGCCATATGATTAATCCCCCAGGCAGGAGACACAACATTAACCTGCCTCTCTACATTTGCCACAGCATCACCTTAGAGAAACACCTTGGTCCAGCAGCTACACTGGAAAAGTGGGGGTATAAGTGCATTAAAATTTTTAACAGGGTATTTAGCTTTCTACTTCAGATATGTAGCCCACAACAGTAAGAGTTGTAATTTTTATTCCCTAAATCGCCCAAAATATGCGTTTGGATTTAATCAAATGTTATGTGATATTGCTAGCCAGCACATTAGTTTTATTATCATAAATACAGTTTTTTAAAATAAAAGTTTTACTTTGATAGCATTCTGTATGCCCTTGAGACAGAAAAAAACTGTATTTTATTAATATACTGTTGCCTTGTTAAGTGGCTATATCCTGTGTCAATATAGAAAATATTATTTCAGCATTTCATTTGAATTCAGCAAATGGTGAATAAGTTACTGTATGAAGTAAAAGTTTCCCCCCCCCCATGTCCTGCCTGGAAACATGTTTTACTTGAAAGGAAGTTTAAAAGAAAATAAAAGGGAGAGAGATAGTTTCCCTTTTTCTTTTCCTCATTAACAACAACTTGGATAACATCTCTTTAATATAAGGTAATTTTGTCACCAACATTGACTAATGTTAATGGTGTTTGCTTTGCTAAACTTGGTTAAGGCAACAAGCAAACAATGGAAGCTGATTTTAGTCACTTCCATTAGAACATTTACTTTGATTCAATCTTTTTTTAGGGATGATCAACATCTCATAACTATAGGTGAAGGTTGTAACATAGACAGATAAATAAATCAAGAGTTTTACATTTTTACTTAGCTCTTTTGTCACCATTAAGAGGACTCTCATGTTCTTCGCTGCAGTCAAAACCCCAATCAATGTATCCAATTTCCACTCTGTCCAATCATTCCACTTCAGAAAGAGACTTACCTTTGCCAGTGGGGCCAATCAACCTTTTGGGGTCTCAGACTTTGAAGGGAGGACCTTGTGGGCAAAGAACGTTTCTAGATTTAGATTTAACTCGATGAGCCATGCTGTATGATTAAAAACGCTCAGTGTGCTGCCTTTATGCTGTCCGAAACATATGGCAAACTACTCAAGACTGTCAAACGTTAAAGATTAAAGAGTCAGAAGGGAGTCAACGATCTGTATACACAACACCAATAAGCAGAGGAACTTGTGAATGATAAAATATATATTCTGACAGGTTTGTTTCTCTTGATGTCACTGCGCCCCACAGGTTTGTGTTTTCTCCTAAACATTTGTCTGTAGCATCCAGCCGTCTGCCAATGTTGGGATCCATCTGTCTTCCTCTCTGTTTGATGCAGATGGAACAACATGACAAGGGCACGGGAGCCAATCCATTCCAACCTTGTCATTTGCAGGCATTTCGATCTGCCACAGCACTCTTCCATCTCGATTAGGGGTGTCCTGCTGTGGAGAGACAAGCCTGTGGAAGTGCTTGCACATGTTTGCGTGTGTGTGTGTGTGTGTGTGGTAAGGAAGCGGGAAAATGTGGTCTTTAGCTGAGGCAGTACTGTGATACTCATCTCTCTGAACCTGTCAAAACCAACACCATCGTCATGTTGAGGTTGTGAGAGGCAATGCCACTATTCCACCTTCGTGGGAGTTACTGTTCCTAAGAGATGAATGGAGATATTAGATTATAAAGAAATGCATGTCATAGATTTAGCTATGTGCTAATATGGTACAAATGATGTGTTGATGTTAACTTGAAAACAATGGTTTGGTTTGCTTTTAAAAACTTTGTACAAACTGACATGTTTCCTGTTGATCAGGACACCCTGGTGCAGTGGTTTCCAAACTTGGTCCTCAACTGGACCTGCTCTGCAGGCTTTAGGTGTTTCCTTGCCTCCAAAAACCTGGATGAGTGGGTGATTAGCAGCATTGGGTGGCTGCAGAAGAGGCCAGGTCTGCTGATACAAGTTTGGGAACCATTGTCCTATAATATGTTGTTCACGGGAGCTTGAAATAGGAACATATGAGAAATACATTGAAAACGGAGAAAAAAAAACTTGATCTCATTTTCTGAGCTGAGTTTTTTCCTCCTTTGTCTCAAATAATGCTCCAACCACCTCAGCAGATTTCCCAAAGCAATGTGACATTTAGTCACATTGTACACAAGTTATGTGTACAGATCAGGTTTCTACACAAACCTGATCTGGACTTAATCAAGGTTCAGATGAGTATTTATTTACAGATGAGGCGATTCCTGATGTTTGCTTTATTATTTCAGTACAGTCCCATCTTGTTCAAACATACAGTATTATAGAAGACTCCCCGCAATCAAATACACACACATACACACACACACACACACACACACACACACACACACACACACACACACACACACACACACACACACACACATGCACACACGCCAACACTTCCCTGACCTGTTCCATATGTTTGTCCAGACTAAATATGCTTACTGATCTATTTGGGTGACCACAAATCTCGCCAGCCAGCTTTTAATATTTATCTTAGTCTGTTGTTGTATAGTTGTCCTTCAGAACACAGTCACAATTCTGGGACGCACAACTAAATATACATTTACCTCCATGGTTTTATGATAAGGATAATCTGTTCCTTTTGTATGTCTTCAGACATTAAAAATGCTAAAGAAGGTATAAGGTCAAAATTAGACAATTGACAAAAACAGTTAAAGAATCAACTTTGTAGATGCTTGTGATATTCACTTACCATTTACCACCCATGTAGTAAAATAGATGATAAATGTTAAATAGATAAAAGGCAGTCTTATAAGAAAAAACAGTTTTTCATTAGCTTTAAGCCTTTTTGTTTCATTTTAATTATCATTGCTGAAAAGTAATGATGAATATTCATTTTTCAAAAGTACATATTTTTGAAGAATCTGCTTTCTCCAAAATATTAAAAATTCTAACCCTTCTTCTCAAATCTTTTCTTCTGGTTAACTTAAATTTTCACTGGAGTTAATATTGATGAATTGTTGGGTATTCATTACTTCAACCCTTTGTCATTTTGAACTTAGTAGTTTTGGTTGTTTCTCCAACTTTTTATGGTTGAAGATTTACAAGATTTAAAGTGATTTCTCAAAACACCATTGAAAAGATATGAAAAATTGAACTACAATCATGGGGTTTGCTGCAATGCCAGTAAGGATGTTTCTATTGATAGTCAAGAAAGATCTAAATAACTTTCTACACGCTTTTCTATAATAAAATAAGCCTTCATAGTCCATAACATATTTTATAAAAGCAGATTGTTACAAATGGGGCTTTGGAACCATGTTTTATGGAAATAAAGTGTATTTTAGAAATGTTCAGAACATAATAAGCAATGAAGATAAATTACACTTGAGATTTGAGCTCTCTTGTGATTATCTAGTCCCAAACCTATTCAGAATATTCCTCGATGTCTGTGAGAATGCAATGGGTAAACATTTCTGAAATGGAAGTGACAAAATACTATAGGAACAGAATGGAACTACAAATTGAAATGCAATAAATAGTTCCAGTGTTGAACTTTAAAAAATGATAGCAGGAAAGTTATTATTGTGATTGTGATGTGACGTTGGTGATTTAGGATTAAACTTTACACTGATATTACCGATGTAATTAAAATGGAACTAAACCTACAATACGCTCATATGGAAATTAAAACCAAAATGACCCAAGGTAAAAAGTTCTTCACCTACCAAGGGGAGCATGTAATTTTCAGGTCACCGAATGTCATTTTAGTAGTCAAAGGCACCAACCCTGGTATCAATCTTAGGCTTAATGACAATGGTTTTGACCTCATTATCCTTGCCCCCCTGACCAACTCGTTCCCCTTACTCATTTATCTCTCCTTTTTTCTTTTTTAATTCTCCTGGTGTGTGACCCATATATCAGCCTCACGCTGGTCTTCTTTGAAAAGTCGGATATTGCCGGGCTATGTCATCTGTACATGGCATGATGGAGGTCTCTCTGTGACTCCACACAATTGAAGAGAACACCATGGCGGTGCCACTTCTGCTATTGGACAACTTAATATCTTTTTTCATTGCAAAAGCAATGGTTATAGCCATATGTAACTCCATCAAGTGAAAAGTATTTTGGTAATAGCATAAACTTTTAATACCTCATATACCGTTTTATTAACACAACATTCACAGATACTGCATATCTTCTTTCTCTCTCGTTCAAGGATGAAGCTGAGAGGTTGTTTGGGAGTTTTTTTATCCCTCCATTTCTCTCTAGTTCTCTCTTTCTTTCTCTCGTTTCCTTTCAATGAAGAGTATCAAAGCTGTGCTTCTGACATCCCCTCCGTTATAGAAATACCAAGAGAGCTCTCCAGCAAACTCTACTCGATACAGTGACTGAGACATCCCGACATGCTCTGCAGAATTGAGTGTATTTGAGATAAAACACCAGGGAGATATTGCACTTTAATGCGTTTCAGATCATGTTCTTCCACAATTAGGTTTACAAATGCCGGCATGTTCATCTTGTAATACTTTCTGTTTATTGTACTCTTTTGCTTATTTGATACTTTCTCATAAATAGTTATTTCTTTTCAGCAGACCTCACATTTATTCTGTGTCACAATGTCAAAACTGCAGCCCCCGCTTTTCCTCCACTGTGGAGATGAAGCCATTACTGTTTGAAAACAGTTACCTCGTTTTTGGGGACATGTTTTAAAGTGATGCGTTTCCTTTCCTGATTATAGCCTTTTTTTCCTAAATAACTTTTTCTTATGTGATATAAATGCATTTTTTCTGCAAGTATTTACAGTGTTTAGTCTTTATACATGACAATATATATGACTAGCTAAAGTTAGTTTATGTTAATTTACATGCACATTCATGATACATTTCAGTTAGATGTTTATCAGACTGGATGGGTTTTGCTTTAACAAGCATTATCTGTGAAGCCTAGTGCTCTAAAAATCTAGTGTGCCACCGTTTCCAATCAGGTTTATTTACCGGTAATCAATTTTTATTCAGGTAATTTGTGGGGTTTGTGCTCGTGATGTAACCCATTTATCAAAGCACTCATACATGAAACATTTAGAAACAGCAGATGATCAGGTTCACTATGACTTTAAAGGGCTTCATTTCTTTTTGGATGTTTGTGATCACACGAGAAGGTCATAGGTCAGGTCAGTCATTTGTTTGTGGAAAACATGAAAGGAGAGTAGAGTTTGTTTGCATCCACCTGTGTTGAGCCTTAGAGAAGCTTTGTTTTTCCGCAATTAGTTCTGGAAATATTGTTAAGAAACATGTCAGTGAAAATGAGGACAACTGTACTTTTGTGTCTGAGTCATCATGAAACTATTTCAATGCTCAAAGTTTCTGGTTAGTTGTCTGTCACTACATGTAGAGCTTCATGCATAGGAGACTAAATTCTATAGATTATACTGATAAAATTATGCTGTCTTATTAGAAGTCATCTCAAAACAAAAACAAAAAGAAGCACAACAAATTAATTAAATTAACTATCATGACATAGTATAACAATATAATAAAAACAGAGGTATCTTTGATTTGAGTTGTTGCTTTTACTATAACACGAAACAATGATTTTTACAGCAAAATTATTGTGGCCATACTTTGAGGTTTCATCATAACTTCATGCCATATTTATTATTTAACTAGACTTATGGCAAAGTCTGACACAAAGGAGTAAAAAAAAAAATAAATTCTTAAGACATATGTATATCACATGTCTAATGTGTTTACAATATTTTGGAATATTTAAAAAAATATTTTCACACCAATAAAGGCAGCTATGCAAACTTGTTTTGAATGTTATTTCCCAATCAGTATGCAGGCATCATGTTGGCACACAGACACTTAGCTTTTAGTTCAATCACATTTTGAATAGACTAGAACCAATTAAGAGATTTCAAGATGGGATCATGTTTTCCCAAAGGTTTGTGAGGTTAATCGCTGAGCAGCGATAGAGAGAAAATAATCAGAGCCAAATGATGAGTTACTAATCATCCACAGAACATAGGCTCACCTTCTGCACTGAATGCTTGTTTCCATTGTGATAAGGTTGAAAGTAACTCGGTATAATCAGTACAAGCAGTTTAACTTTATTGTGATAAGCACATCTTCCTTTTAGGAATAATTTGGGTTACATGATCTCTCCTAACTATTATTATTATTTTTTATTTATTTATTTATTTATTTTTGTCCAATGCAGCTAAAGTATAGTCTGCCAAAATTGTGATGGATACTTCAGTGTTACATAATTTACAAATCAGAATTTCTGTGGGGTCAGTAGAACAAGCAGCAAGGCTCATCTGTCCAGCTTGTTTCATATCGGCTGACAAATGATGAGATGTGTGGGGGAAGTTTTTTTCTTTTTGGTGTCAAGGAAAGTGTTTTCTCACAAAACAAATTGTTGCCCTAAATTAGATAAGCACCATGGTGTTGGGAACCTACTGATTGACAAAGACATAAAGAGACGAAAAGAGAATTAGACATTAGGACAATACTGTGACACCAGAAGCTAATGCAGGAAACAATATTTTTGCCAAAGAACCAGGGTAACAACCTACGATCAGCAAATATAAACATGGAACTGACATCTACAATTTTTATATTCTTATTTTCAACAAAAGCTCTTCAAAACCTGATAAAATTGTTTCTAGTAGAATTGCTGCTCTCTTTGTATGTGCTCCATTTCTCTAATAAACTTTGAAAAAAATAACTTTCACAGAGCAGGAAAGAGCAAACCACTTTACTGCATTGTTCTGAGTGAAACGCTCCCTTCCCGTGTTGAAAGCATTCCTGGATATATGGGGCCTGTCAGGAGAAATTTATCAACAATGCTCAGCAGACATTCTGGGGTCTAACACTCTTAGATCAACAGAGATTTAAGCTTGGAATTCAACCACTTCACGTAAAATTAACTCAGTAGATCAGAAACCTAATGCTGAGGTTGACACCCAAACCGCAGTTCCTATTGTTTGGCATTAGCTGTGTACACAATACGCTTCTATTTGCTCTGCTCTATTTTCCTCTTCAAGAATTAGCCTTGGGGTTATGAATTCACTGTGCTCACTATGCCATCCCTGCCTCCTCATTTACTTAATCGCGTCACCTCTCATTTCTCTGTGTAAGTAAACAGGCCTTTAGACTGCTGCCTTCTTATTGGCCGTCTGCAAGGTGTTTTTTTTTTTCCTTTCTGGAGAGGGGGTGGTGCTTGAAACTGGCTTCATCAGACTTTCTTAAAACTCTTGGAGCTTTGAGAGCAACTTTTTCTGTGAAACAGCTTTTGGTATAACTGTTGCTAGGCGTTAAAAGTTATTTACTTACGGCTCATAAGGATCAACAGGAGATCATGGAGTTACAATAACTGATTCCACTGGATGTCTAAGTAGGACTCATCAACAGAAAATCCCTGATGAAAAAGGTAAAGTATAAATATCAGAATTCAACTTGTATTCATGAATTTTAACTTCTGTTTTCTGTAAACTTCTGTAAACTGTTTTCTTAAAAATTAAAGCAGATATAATGTGTAGGTATGCTCAAACCTATGGATGTCATGTATTTGTGCTGGTTTCTCTCCATTATTTCCTACTAGGAGTATTCAGTCAAAGAAAATATTTGCAACACAAGCTCAACTGCTTGCCTGGGAATTTGTAGCTCCGAAACAAGAATAAGACATGATGTGTTGAACTACAAAGACAATGAGCAAATGAATAACGCACATTTGGACAGTTCTCTGATGATACCAGCACGGAAATAGGAGAATATCAACAAAAGGCTTCCGTCAAAAACATAGACAAAGGAGCAGATGTATGGAAGGGAAAAACTATTTGCTTTTTTATGGAACAAAGAGGGAGAGAGAGAGAGAAGTTGAACTCCTTGAACCGTGATCCACTTTCTTTCGGGTTTTTAGGCTAAACACTGCAGAATGTGCTCCTAAATCCTTCCAGCGATTTTTTAATCAGCTCCTCTGTGTCGAACAGGTAGGGAGGAAAATAGAGGGCAAAATGAGGAGTTCAGCACAGAGGATACTTATTTCTGAGGTATAAGACTTTTATATTTGTTGAAACATGCCCACAGAAAGTGGTGCTTTTAGAATCTACAGAGAAATAGGTTAGTCTGTGATTAGCAATGCTTCATTTCCTAACATCCAAACCTGCTGTTCCCACAACACAATCACATGCTCACCAAAGATTACGCCCTGACCTCTAAGGTACAAATCCGTGTGGTACGAGGGCCGTTCAGAATGTTTGGCATGTTGTTTTAATGCAAGACAAATAGTTGCCAAGCGTAAGTGACTTAGAACAAATTAGATTCTGGGTTTCTTGCTTTCTTCCTGCACTGCATCCTGCGTTAGAACTGCCAGAATAAGCATATTAAAATACCCACTTAAAAAATTGCTGAGGTTAGGGTTACTCTACGCATGTATTTTATTTTATTTGTAATGCAGTAATATTCATAGTTTAGTTCATGTGGGTACAGATATTGTCTTGATATAATTTTTTAATTAAATGTAATTTGCACACACTTCATTTACTGTAATCTTTTCTCCTTAGAAAGAAAACTGAAGTAAAGTTCCTCCCAAGCTTGTTTTTGTTGGCTTTGCTGATAAAGTCAAGTGACTCAGTTCTCATGGGTAAATCTTCTCCAGACAGTTTGACTGATGCTGCAGATAAACAAGCAGATAAACTCAGCCTTTTCCCCCCTCATCATGCTGGTTTTATTTAGCTAAAGCAGGCTATTTTAGTGAGGAAGGACAATAGTTTTCCTTCTAGCAAGATTCCTAAAATAATAATAACAATAAAATAATAATAATAATAGTAATAATAAAAAAACAGATGTGCATATTTTGTACTGTTTAAATCCAGCACCTTGCATCCATTATCTTGGGTCCATCTGAGGTCAGGTGTTGGGGGCAGAAGACGTCCCTCTCCTCTTCCTCTTGGGTCAGCTCCTTAAGGGGGAATCCCGGGACGTTCCCAGGCCAGCAGAGAGACAGAGTCCCTCCAGCGTGTCCTGGGTCGTCCTCTGGGTCTCCACCCGGTGGGACCTGACCGGAGCACCTCATCAAAACTGAAGCTTCTAAAAGTGGTATGCAAGCCATCAATCCTTTACTTAACATTAGATTTTAACACCAATTTTTATCAAAGCAATTTATTATCCACCATATAATTTTGGATGAAAAGGTTTTACTTTTTTTTCCCCTTTACAGTAAAGTATTTAAACATATAATGTGATTTTCCTCTGTGTCTCTCTGCCCCTTTTCTTGTTCACATAATTTCTTTTCCACCTTCTTTCATTTCATACTTATTAACAAACTACTTTTGTATCCATTTACTTTACCATCTTATCTCATCTGGGTAGTGATGCATTTCATTAAATTAATTGAGATAAACATTTTCTCAGACATGCATTTTTATGTTAATTGTATTGATTAATATGCTGAAGTCTCTTGCGAAACACAAGCAGTTTGGACCTCTTATCAAATCAATGCAACTCTGACTTCCAGAAATCACAAAATTATGTTTTCTTGAAGAAGTATATGAGCACAACATTAAAAAGTATTTTAAACGGGTGACATGTTTTGTTGAAGGCCTGGATCTGTAACTATAAATCACCTGGATATAATTTTTTTTATCAGTGGTGGCTGAAATTTTCAACAACTTTTCAATTATTTGTTCGAGTTATTACAAGACATGGACAGGTGTGTGTCTTGAACCTCACAAGTTTGTTCTTTCTTTTCAGAATCATCCCACCAGCACCGCCGATTTCAGTATCTTCAAAGACGTCGTAGTTTTGAAGAGAGGGTGTTTCCACAATGAGAGATCGGTTGGAGGAGCTGCAGCAGACAGCTCAGGAGTTGTCAGGGACAACAGCCAGCCCTACCAACCCTTTCTCAGAGGAGGGTGATGATGATGTTGATGAATCTGTGGAAGCTGGGACCATTACCCAGCAGGCCGTGGTGTTTGAGGAGGAACCAGTCATTCAGAATTTCCTCTGCGAGGCTCAGCAAATCAGAGATGACATCTCCACGCTTGAAACAGAGGTTAGGTGGGGGAAAAAATGACAGAGCCAGGCTAAAGTATTCATGCCTTGTGAATGTTGCATCAACTTTCCACATATTTCTTCTGGAGGTGAAAGGGTTATGACTGTACCGGCTTTGCACATGTACAGATGGAACTGCCAATTATTTCGGAGCACAGTCTGACGGGTTGTGGGATGTCTGTAAGGATCAGTTTTGAAGTATTGCCACAGATTCTAAAATGAATGCAGGTCTGGGATTTGACCATTTGGTTATTATGACACATTGTTCTAAACCACTCCATTGTAACTTAGTCTTCAATTGTCCTTGACATGTTTTACTGCAAAAACACAAAATCGTACCAAATGTTTTTTACCGAGTTTCTTGTGCAAATATATCAATACATTTGAATAAGACAGCAGTAATTTAAAAGTAACTTTTCATCAATACAGAGGAGTTTGTTTTAAGTACCGTATTTTCTGCACTATGAGGCGCACCTAAAAACCTTAAATTTCCTCAAAAGCCGACAGTGCGCCTTACAATCCAGTGCGCCTTATATATTGTCCACTATTGAGCCACAACAGCAACTCTGCTAAGCAGTCGCTGACTTCATTTCCCCGTAGAATAAGAAGTGCCCGGTGCATGCTGGGATAGTAGTCAGAATGCTGGTTTGTTAATAAAGTTTCATAATACATTTAAAGCCAGGGGGAGGGGGAGACGGAGGCTGCGGCGGCAGCGTGTCGGTTGGTCTGTGTTACCCAGAAAGCAGTTGGGCACAATATTGCAACGCCAACACAGTGAGTGAAACAACTACTGGGGCAGATTACTATATAAAGTACTTGGGGACCTTTTCTTTACAAATGTGGGTGTGTAATAATAGAGTGCGGAACAAATTGGCAACCCAAATTGAAGCATCTATTCTATGCGCCTTATAATGCGGTGCGCCTTATATATGAAAAAAAAAAGTTTTAAAATAGGCCATTTGTTGAAGCTGCACCTTATAATCCGGTGCGCCTTATAGTGTGGAAAATACAGTAAATATTTTTTATTTTTTTGTATATTGATAAAAAACTATTAGTTTCAGGTGCAGACATTGTCTCTTGAAACAAGACACTTTTCCGACGTTTAAGTGAAATAATCTGCCAGTAGAAGTAGCAATTTTTACCAATATGCAAGTTACGTGTGAGTGAGATTTTTTTAATTGAAGGGTAATAAAATATTTGAGCTAGAAATTAAACAAAGCATAAGATTTTGTGTTATTCCAGTGTTAGACCTCCACTCCAGCCGTGTCTTCTATGTGGTTTTCTTCCAGGATTGCCATTTGCCCATCTTAATCCATAATCCCTACGTCCCTGCTGAAGAAAACCCTCCATCACCATCGAGTTTTAATCTGGGCATGGAATGTTCTGGGTTATATATAGCGCTGTGTTTCCACAATGAATAGTGTTTTGCACGTGGGACTAAATGTTCATTTTGTAACCGTCTCAAGTTCATCTTTAGCTACAAGTTTACTTTTTCTGCTACAAAGTTTGTGGCAAACTCCAAACAGTATGTTTCCAGTCGTCACACAGTTTTTCTACAAAACCGATTGAATGATGCCCATTTAGATGTCGAAGGCTTGAAATATTGTTTTCTAGCCTAAAATTGCTGAAGGTTTCTCCTCTGTTAAGGCTTGGTTTTTAGGGATGCTGTTTACTAAGTAATATTTTGTAATGAACCTCTCAGGCTTTCACAGAGTTGCATTTATAATAAGATTAAATTACTCACTAGCCTGGTAAAAACCAGCCTCTTCTTCTGCGCTTTGCTTTGTACAGAAGGTCTGAAGCAATTGCTTGGTGGAGGTGTGGACTCTGCTAAAGTTTTATAAGGTTGGATCTAATTTTACCCAATTGCTAAAGTTTTGCCATGACATATGTAATGCGGCTGCTTGATGAATCTTACTGGAAATGACTCTGAGCAGATTAGGTCCATAATGACTCAATATTTGAAGGCGTGTTCAACATGGAGTGAATGGCTTTGCTCATTTCCTCCACCACTATTGCCAAGATGCCGTCTTATTAAAACGAGCTACAATTCGAAAATGGATGTAATCTTTCCAACTTTAATAATTTGCCTGGTTGAAATTTCACCAGAGAAATCCAAGATGGAGTTCTGAAAGGAGATAACATAAATTAGAAATGCATAGAAAAGCAGGCTAGGCTAACAACAGACGAGCAATATTATTACTCATGAAAGAAGCTGGTTGCACTGCTGTTTTAAAGGGTATTAGATAAAGGGGAGTGAATGCAAACATACTATACTTTTTATGTATTAATAAAAGCTTTTGGAAAGTATTTTTAATCTTCCTTCAAAATCCAAATTATGTGCTGCTTTATGTTCATCTCTCTTACAACATTTAATAAAGAGAAGGTTGCAACATAACCACCAACCATTATGGTAGTAGAAAAAGACTAAAAGGTTTCATTACTTTTCACAAAAACTCATTTTGCTATTGATATTCCTCTTGTAATTTTATAATTTCCTAAATTATAAAATTATATATTTGCCAACTCATATTTAACACGGGGGACTGACTTGAGATATTAGAAGATACCCTGTGTTTTCTTTCCAAGTTATGTTTGTGGCTCATACTAAAACGTTGCGTCTACCGCTGTAGGTCCTGAAGTTCTGTCAGCAGCAGAAGACCATGGTGGCAGCCATGCGTCGCTTCAGCGTGATGAAGAAAGAGAGCAGCATAACACGAGACATCAAGCTGCAGGCCGAAAGCCTCCACCGCCGTTTAGACGGCCTTTCAAAACAAGCCCAAAGAACTGAAGACCAGCTGGGAACTAATGCTGTCTCAGTGAGAATACAACGCTCCCAGCATGCAGCTCTGCATCGCAGATTTCAGCAGGTTGGAAAGGGCAGCCTTCCCTTTGCATTTGACACTTGAGACAACTTTGTTTCGTTGCCTCTATTCTCAAGATGCACAAATGTAGATGAATAGAAGATATGCTTCATAAATGTATAAAACACATTGAAAAATGGAGAGATTGAATAAGAAATCTTTTTTTATTATATTATAATAAATGAGTAAAATGAGTAAATACATGAATAAACATACTCATTTAGGAGTCTAAAACCAGCACTGATAGAACTGAGGCACATATAATTACTTACTTTGTGTCTTCAACATGTGCAGATGCACAGTAAATGCATCGTGTGACGAAGCTCAAAAAATTCAAACATAAATTATGTATATGCTAAAAAAGATGGGGGTGAAATGCCCTCTCATTCTTCAACCCCCGCCCTCCTTTCTCATTTTCTCTTTTGCTATAATTACTTCCAGGTGATGCGCCAGTATAATGAAGGTCTGCTGACCAAGCAGGATGGTTGTAAGCACTTCATTATGCGGCAGCTGGAGATATTGGAAAAGAGTGTAACAGAGGAGGAGGTGAATGAGATGGTCGCCACAGGAAATTGGGAGGTGTTCAACGAGAACCTGCTAAATGATGTCAGAATCACACGGTCACAACTGTCTGAGATCGAACAGCGACACAGGGTGAGAGCAAAAAGAAAAAGGGTCATGAAAGTCTGGGAAAATGTTTCTTTAAATAATTATACTCCCCAAATAGCTAAATGGAAAGTTCTTCTTGATAAATCTGTCTTTGTCAATGTCAAATAAAATTTACCAAAAGAAACACACATTTTTCTTAATCAGGCCCTCTTCACATTTCATAAAGACCAGCAGTGACTAGTAACTAATTAAATCCACTCAGTTACACTCAGAAAAAAAAGTACTTTTAGGAGTAATTTTACTCTACCGTACTTTTGTGCTTTTACCAGATTGATATTATGAAGTATTGCTACTTTTACTTGAGTACAATTTCTGGATATTCTGCCCATAGGGATTAACCTCACAAATTGAGAACAAGCATATGTTAATAGAAGATGCATGAGATACAGAGACAAACCTACAAGCTTTGAATTGGACATTTATTTTCCATCTGCGTCTTATTGTGCCATTGTCGTTCAAAAAGTTACAGAAAGCACTAGATATTGTCGCTGGAAGTAAGTTAAGTCACATAAGTTTTGAATTGAAAAAAAAAATGGTTTGGAAATGTGTTTTTTCTCTTGTACTGTAATTGTTATTTATTTTCATTTTAATCTTTAAAATAACAGTCTTTGCACTTATATATATATATATTTTTGGTAGATTATATCACTATAAAATACCAAGTCTGATCTTTTTACTCATTTTTGAGCATCTTCTACTACTACTACTTTTACTTGAGTGGAATTATACTGGCCAGTTCTGCTGTTACTTGAGTACAACTTTTGAATGTCAATGGATTTTCTGAAATTTGGATATTCTTATTTGAAGGGTGAAGGGAAGAATGAGCCTAAAGCTCTCGTAGGTTTTTCCTTTCGTCTTTTTTGGCAGATGTATCACAACACTGCAGTGAGATGTTTCCTATAAATGCAGGAGGTTTCTGTATTTCCGCCATCAGTTTTATTTTCACCATGGAAGCAATATTAGTAAATATTGCTAATACTAATATTAGAAAAATATTAATATTTTTCTAATTTTATCAGCAGCACAACAGCAAACTGTTGATAAATTTTTCTGTATAAATTGAATAAGTGGTTTTGTGCACTAATGGTAGCCTGTTGTGGCAGGTGTTTGAAAAAAAAAAAAAAATCATGCACTCCATTATGCACAATGGGAAGTGGACTATATGCACCACAGCAAACCTCTAGAAGACTCAGCACAGACTATTCATGTTCTGGAAGATTTTTTTTATGTTTTTAATGCTCTTAATCCAAGGTAAAGGTGCCTGAGGAGGACAAAAGCTTGTCAAATAATCTTTCAAAATGTAAAAAAAAGGAAATCAAAGTCTGAGACAAGGTTGCTTTAAGAGTTTGTAGATTACGATCTCCATTACCTAACTAATGTCCCTTTTTATGTCTGTTATAATATTTATGTTATCTTCCTCCACACCCAGGAACTCTTGAGCCTGGAGAACAATATGAAAGAACTAAGAGACCTTTTCATGGATATCTTCATGCTCGTAGAGGAACAAGGGGCTGACATTGAACACATCCAAACTAATGTTGAGCGAACACAAGATTACGTAGCTGCAACTAATGAGAGGTTCAAGGCGGCTGCAAGATATAAGAAGAAGAACCCGATTCGACAGCTGTGCTGCTGCTGCTGTCCTCCCTGGAGATGCTGCATGTGAAACAAGAACGCTTTGTGGCTGAGAGTTCGTTCCAAATAAGGTTTTATTCCAAACACTCGTGACTAACTTGGAAGTCAGCGACACAAGTGACATTAAAAGGAGGGTAAAGGTGTCGAAGTTGTAGCTGCTGCTAAGAAAGAGCAATGGTGAGTAAGAGACGCAGCAGAGCACAGAAAACAATTAGAGAGGAGGGCAGGAATTGCTATGGGAAGGTACTTGTTTCTTTCAGGAGGAGGCGAAGCGACTGCGATTGGAAGAGACAGTTCAGTGAGCTCTACTCACCAACATTGTTGCTTATTGGAGACCTTCACTGTCATCTGACAGAGGTCACAAACAAGAGGAGGCTACTGACACTGCTGAATCAGCAAAAACTATATTCCAGCCCTTCTTCCCGAAAAGTGAAGCACTGATTTTCCCCCTCTGCCACAAGAATTCGAATGGGGATAGAATTGTTTTTTTTTTTTTTTTTATTTAAACATGCACTTTATAGGATTCACTTTTCTTTTTGGGGGGCATAAAGCTAAATTTTCTCATAATGAGAATTTTATTTTCAGGAAAAAAAAATCTATATATTTTGCAATAATTTTATTTTTGGCAACGTATTGATTTAAAACAAATACATGAATACATGTACTGTATTTCAAGTCCTAATCATTTTTATTTTATTTTGTATTAATTTATGCAATTTTGTGTGAGCAGAATGCAAATATTTCTGGCATGGCAAAAACCTTTGACTGTTGCTAAATTTAGTAGTCACCAGTCATTTAAATGAAATGTAATACATCATTTTTCAAACTTTTTTCTTCGTGTCTGATATAAATTTTAAATTTGCATGAAAACTGTGAGACCCCAGTCAGCATACTAAGATGTGTTTTATTATATCAGTGAGTGAAAACGCAAGTAGTGGCCTCGAGGAAAGAAGCCTAAATTCTGAGAATTTTATATTTAACTCATAAATTGAATCAAAACACCCATAACTACTGACTGACTTTTCTCTTACCATTTTCTTGGATTCAGCTATAACTGTTAATGGGAAATCAAGTGCCGAGTAATGCATTCAGCACCGGTCTGGTGAGCCAATCTCTACCCAGAGATGACGATGGCCTTCCTCTGTGACTCAGCGGCCGACGGTGTCCGGTGTCCACGGCAAAATACAGGTGCAGCTGGGTGTGTGAGTGAGAGCCAGCCTGGAAAATCCAGTTGGACCACTTTTCCCAGTATATGTTGGGAGAAGTGTGTAAACAGAACGGTTAACCTGAAGCAGATTGCTGAAGACGTCTCTGCTCCTCTGCTTGTGAATGTTTTAGTTTTTTATGATTACGTCTCAAAAACATTGAAACAAATAAAGGTTTACATATTTTAAAGACCTTCCTGAGACTTTCACAAATTCAACTAAAGTCCAAAGCTTCTATCGAAGTGTTTTATAACTTTCTTTTATTTGCTTCTTTACTTTTTAAATTTTGGTTCAGTCAAGGAACATGGTGTGACAGATGAGAGGTGATGTGTGCGATGACTTCCGCCTGCAGCAGGAAAACTCTTTCGACGTAGCAGCTTCTCTTTGTTGTGAGGGTTAGAATCACAACATGAGACCAAAGCATGAAGGCATCAGATATTCAATTTTTACTATGTAAACCATAGCAATATACATGTAATGCATATATGAGCACTTTCTTTTGAGGTTGTAAAGTAAAATGGAATGCAGCTGCAAATTCCAAATTTCCTGAACAGCAACAATGCCATCCAGTGTTCAATAAGATAACTACTAGTTTAAAATGGGTTGTCACTTAACACTCAAGGGCAAATGGACACCGGTATCGACTCTCAGAAAAGAAAAAGTGCAGAGATTTCTTTTTACACAGGATGAAAAAAATCAAACATTTCAAAAATCAAAGAAGTAAATATAAAATCTCAGGTTTTATGAATTACTGCAAGCAAGCATTTTAAAGTGGCCAAATGCTTTTCACATTTTTGTAAAGTAATATAAAAAATACATTAGAAAAAAGACAAAGTAAAGCTCCAGTAGGAACTTAAAAAATATGTTTTTCACATATTTGTTTCACATAAAACTTTCACATATGCTGTGACAGTAAAACACAAGACAGATATTCTGTGAAACATTTGAGCTCCTCTGTCTCCTCCCTGTGGTCCTACTGACATCGGCAGAAATACATACACCACTCCCAGTGAGAAACAACCATTCAGAGTCTGGAGGAAGGTCTCAGCATTGTCAATCATGTTTGTGCATGTGCTGCCGGTTTCCTGCATCTGCGCTGACAGTGGAGAACCAACTTTCTGTTACTGGAAAATCGTTTTTCCATTCTCATCAGTGACATACAGAAATATCCTATTATGATCACTTTGTCAATGCATGGCATCTCAGTCTCTTCATACCTCACAATATAAGCAGCATTCAAATGAAAACTGTTACTTAACAATATTCAAATACATTTGTGCTTTCAATAGACAATATATTTGTAATTTAGAGATTTGACTACAATAATATTGCAGATATATGACTGAAAGATGAGTCCAGGTAGGCTATTAAGTTGCAAGAGGTATTATTTCTAATTGTTTTCCACTTCATTGTTTTATACTGCTTTCTGTTTGATAAGTCACACAAAGCATCATGGGTCATAAAAAAGTGGATTTTATTTTTAGTTCAATTTATTACCTTGTAACTATTCCGAAATAAACCATTTTATTGCTTCTGTAACATTTTTGCTTCTCATATTTTATTTAAAGTCCATGCAACTTATGGTTTTGTACATGTGCAATACTGAAAACACATCTTTGCAAAGAATCCCTTTGTTGAGTAACACCAGCTGTGGTTATGGATATCTGACACAATTTTACTGACTGTTTCATCAGACCATCAAAATCTAAACACAGACATATCCAGCCCTGAGAAAGATGGATCACAAAAGAAATCCAAAGCCAGTGGCAGCTCTAGCAGCTCAAGCTCCAGAACAATTGAATACAAGCATGTAGGTTAAAATCGTGAACCTGCAAGTTAGAAAACTGAAATTAAAACAAAGGGTAAAAAAATTGTGGGACAGTACAATTCAATTAGTTAAAATAGCTAAAGATACAGGTAGGGAACAGGTATTTTTACAACTGTACTTTAAGTAGCTTGGTTCCTCTACAAGTTAACTCAGAGAGTTTTATTATTGTAAAATTAACATAAGTCAGGTTTCTTCCCTCTTCTAGTCAATCTAAAACCATTAATAAACAGCCTTATTTTGCTCATAATCAATACCGCCACCAGAGGGCGATGTTATGAGGCAAAGCAGATATCCATCCATCCATCCATCCATCCATCCATCCATCCATCCATCCATCCATCCATCCATCCCTGCTCATTTTGCAGGGTCGTGGTTCCAATTGCTAGCTTGGTTCACCCTGGATTGGTCCATCACAGGACCATACAGACCCATAATCACGTCTGACCACAATCATAAAAGCAAATATCGGTCATGAAAATTTGTTGAGGTGAAATGCAACTATGTATAGAGCGTGCACATAGACATATATCCAAGGCGAAATGTGAAAGACAAAAAAAAAAAATCAAAAAATAATCAGGAGTGAAGGTTTAGTGTGTGACGATATGCAATAATAAAAGGTTTGTTTCTACACCACTTGCATTTCGGCTGCAAACGATCAAGGAAAAGAACATTGTGAGCAGTGTGGAAGGAAGAGAGAATATGGTAAAATAATCTATATATCAATTTTGAAAAAATTTAAGGTATTTGATTAATTGTCTAGTTATCCTCTAACCTAAATCTCTGGTTATTTATTTGTAGCAATACTAAAATAATATTTCAATTTAAGTCTTCGATTTCTATTTTGCAACTTCAATGTTGCAACTTCAAATATTTTGAACATTTCTGACAGGAAATTATGCAATGTCTAAATACTACATCCAGTATAAAAACAAATGCTTTACAGTACATTTCTTCAGCAAATAGATCAGTTTTTTTTCCCATTATTTTTTTTACAGAGGCAGAAGCATCACCACTGTCGCCTGGGGAGGTAACAAAGGAAGCCTGTCTGACAATAATATGGACTCTTTTCCTAACAATATAAATCAATAAAACAGATATGGTCATTTTAGAGCATGCTATTGAAACCTATTGCAGGCCTTCACTGACAAACCCAGCTTAATGTGGAATATTGAAAATTGTTTTACCGCATTCCAATTTTGTTGCATTTATTTACAAAAACAATAGAGATACTTTGCTAAGCATGTGTAAATTGTTGCTACAGTGATTATGTTAGGGATGCCTTTAGATTATTTGACAGATGGCTGGATCATTACGAGTGGGAGGCTGCAAATCAAACCACAAACAAGCTTTAGACGCATTGGCTCACTAGTATTCCAATCCTTGATTTTCATGCTGTTTTATGCATATTAATTCATATTCCACTGATCTAAGATGTTGTGCCAGATATAGTTGTCATTTTTGGTTTTTGAGAAGGACCACCACACAGGCAGGAGGTAGGCATTACTATACTGGGAGTGATTTAATAACGAGAGACAAATGAGGAAAAGTGCACAGCAGGGAACAAAGGAAAATAAATCAATAGGGAGAAAACCTCTGAAGCACACAGGAAACAGGAAAGTTCTACAACAAATAAAAGAACATAAAAGTAAAAATACAAAAGAGGGTAATTAATGGGACGATGATCAGGTGAATCTAATTAACTGATGTGTCATTTGGGAGGCGAACCAAGCCGGGGCAACTGAGGAGTAAATACTATGGGAGAAAATGGAAAAAAGAAACTGATGATAACCAATGGAAGGAAATGTAGGGATGAATAAAACAATTACAAAGGAGAATCAAAGAAAAAGGAGGTAAACAAAGTGCATTATATCATAATCGTATCAAATCTGTGACAAAAAAACGATTTTTGTTGATTTTCACATCGACATTGAGGTTTCATAATCTGAGCTCTTTTAATTTCCGCTCTGTTCACAGAGAGTCACTCTTACTTGGCTTGAGTTCAAATAAAATGACTCCCTCTGCATTTTTCTCCAATACATTTTTCAAACTAAGCACCAATAATAACTGTTTTCCATGAGCAGCTGCAGCTGTGAATAGAACCTGCAATCATACAATCAATCTGAGCCAGCAAATAGAGGAAATAGCACGTTCAAATTGTCTGCCTTGGATTCTCCCCTGAAACCTTACGACAAGAGATTAGAATTTAAAAGATGATCCCCTTAGATTAGGAAAGGAAAAAAAAGACAGAAATAAATGTCTCAGTTCAAATTGAAAGTCCCAACCTACTGACAGCAGAGGAAAACAATCACAGAATTAATTTTTCCCAAAACTCTCACCCTATGAAACACGTTAAACCAGCAGAGGGAGCTCATAGCTAATAATAATGAGACCTCACCATGCTTTTCTGCTCAATAGTTCCATACAAACCAATAAACAGTCCTTGTCAGACTTTGCCCTCCAGTTGTGAATATTTTTTGCAGCTTATGGTTGTAAACAAACCATTTAGACTTCCATCAGTGTGCCATTACTGCAAACTCAATAGCATCCTTTTCTGTTCCTTTGTGTCGCGTATTGATTCATGCGTTCCACAATGAGAGGTAAACAGTGGGAGGGCAAGCCGAGGCAGAGCTGACGCCTGCGCGTCAGGACAGAAGAGAGGTGAAAATTAACTGAGACGTGGGTGAATAAAACATGTCTCTGAGGATGTTTCCTTGTTTCACCCCTCCGAGGGCTCAGAGGGAACCGTGAGCCTTCCTGATGGTTAATCCTCCCTGTAATGAGGGGGCAAACACACTGAGCCTCACCGCCATGCACGCACACACACACACACACTTTTATTTTGCAGTCCTTGGCTAAACCACATTCATTGCAATAAATAATGCCCAATGTAATTTATTGCATGCAGCATGCTATTAAAAAGTAAGTTTCGCTTTTTACACGCTGTAAGAATAAATTTTCACTCAGCAATGTTGCGTTCTGCAGTGCTTTCACTTACTGATCAAATACCTCCGGGGAAACTTTATAACCAACTACAAGAAGAAGCTTTGAAAAAATAAAAAAACGAAGCTCATCTGACGAACTCATTTATTGTGGTTTTCCTGCAGCAGGTTGACCTTGTGAAGAAACAGACAAGCTATCATAGCTGATGGGGTTTAGGTTTGGTTCCATCAGTGTAATAAGTAATATGATCTCGAGTCTGGGCTCTACTTTACCTTGTCATCAAACTCGGCAGAAAGTGATTAGATTTCACCCTATAAGCCTCATAATTGTATTTGCTCTGTTGTATGACTGTGTATGGATACAGTTGTGAGGTCCAGTGGAGAAACAGTAAGTGCATTCAGCACAATTTCTGCAGCTATAATCAGAAGAGGGAAGTTATGTCCAGCTTACCAGCTGTTAAGAAATCCAATGCTGACCATGAGATAAGTATATGGTACAGTGTAGATGCTCGTGAGTGTGTGGCCTTGCATCGAGTGTGTGCGTGCGTGCATGTGTGTGTGTGTGTGTGTGTGTGTGTGTGTGCACGTGTGTGTGTGCGTGGCCTTGCATCGATACATTGTAAGGACGACTGGTCCTTTTGGGGCCCAAAGCTCAGACCCCATAAGAAGAAGTGGTGCTTTTGGGTTAGTGGTTACTGTGTTTGACACTAATTAAAATGTGCGAACATGAAAAATAAAATAAAAACTCAGTCAACTTTCTTTGATTAATGTTTAAAAAAATAAAATAAATAAACTAGTGGAAATGTTTTTAGTAAAACAAAATTTGCACTTTTATTAAAAACAAAAGAAAAGTATATTGTTGACGTAGTTATTTCTTTGGAAAATTAAAGAAAACATTGTCTAAAATGCATCCTTTCATAAATTGCAGTGTCTCTTTACATCAACTAGCATCAAGTTATTTTGTGGGAATTTTTAAGATAAACAATAACAAATTATTATTTTGAATAAATATTATTTTGAATAGTAGAAAGAGAATGACGCATTATTTTTACTATTTTAGTTTTTACAAATAAAAATATTTACAAAGCGTATCTTGCAGTCGTTCTGGGCTCAGGCTTTACTGCTTCATTTTGTTGCAGTCACTAATTAACCCTGGTGAAGAAAAGCTTTCCTACAGCACAATGCAGTCACCATCTTTTGTGTTTGTTTCCTAACCTGTGTTGGAGAAGTTCCACCAGGTCTTCTGATGGCTTTCTTTAAATGTTGCTTCTCTTGTCACTTTTCAATAAAGTTTAGACCTTTAGCTCAAACTATAATGTACTAATACACACCTGAGCTGTAGATCCTTCCACAAAACACCATGTGATGTTTTTCTGATTAATTGTTGTCTGTTAGTTTAGGTGAACAGCCATGACTTGGGTTTTGCATTTCCTCTCTCTGGCGGTGTTTTGTCATATATTCAAAGAGTGAGGCATTGTTTTGTAATATAAATCTGTTTTTAAGTTGTCCACATCTTTATTCCTGATCTGTGTTCTCCGTTCCTTGATCTTTGTGACAATGTTGTATTCACAATTGTTAACTAACAAATCTTTGAGGTCTTCAAAGAACAGCTGGATTTACTCAAAAATTAAATTACACACAGGTTTACTCTACTTGCCATTTAGCTGACTTCTAAGGGCAATCAGGTTCCCTTACTTTCATTTAGGGGTCAAAGATTAGAACATTCTGGATACAAATACATATTTTTCAGAAGCAAAAAGAATTACAGTAAATTGCATATTGTGTTTTTTGATACCACATTACAATTCTGCACCACGTTGTGTAGGTCTGTGAAATAAATTTCCAATAACCCATTGACATTCGAGGTTTTACACGACAAAATGTGAAAAACAAGGAATTTATCATCCTACTGAGATGTTTTTCAATTGGCCTGATATCATTAAAAGACCCACCAATCTGTCTTTATGAAATGCATTACAGTAAAAGCAGAGAAGCTTTTCAATTAGCTAAAATAAGGTATCATTCAAAAGCATGAAACACAGTTTAAAACCAACAACCATAAATAAATGGAGTCTTTTCTCTCCTCTCTCTCTGTGTCTCTTAAGAAAAGATTTACTGTATCTGCTGCTCCAGTCACAAAGTTTAGCAGCCACTCATAAGTGTCATTGGGTTATAGATTATAGTGGTGTCACCCAGCCCTGCTCTTTACCTCTGGGACTTCATAAAGCTCCTGACTCCTGGCCAGACTCTCATTAGGCCCACACACTCCATACGCTTTATCTGACAGCCCTTGGCAAGCGTTGTAACGAATGTGTGTGTGTCGAACTTCTAGATTTGCGAAGCCAAAGTTTACACTGTGCATCACAGCTCAGTGACAATGTTGTAAACACACACACTTAGACGCAGCTCTGTTCCTCAGATGATTTAGAGTAGTGAGGACAGCCTTTGTGTGAAACATGTCGATGAGAAACTTAATCTCGCCAAACTCTGGCAATTATTTATTTATTGGTGCTCTTTGTTAGGGCAGCAGGGTTCCAGAGAGCATGTGGCGCACACTCTGCTGCGGAGAGGAAAACGTTAAGAGACCTCATGATTATGTTAACTAAAAGGAGAAATAAAAGTTCAAGGCTACAGCATCATAAAAAGCTTCACAGATTAACTGCCAATTATTTTATTAGTTTTTCCTCCCTCTCTATATCATAATCATCACATGTAAACCCAAACAATTAAAAAAAAATTACATTTTGTTAGGCTATGTTTAATGCTGCTTTTTTATTTAATTGTATGCAAAAAACAACCTTTTGCTTTTCATATTCTGAACCATTCATTTCTATACAACATATTGCTCACTGCATGTGCAATACCTTACAAAGGTTTCATGGCCAAACATGTTTTATTTCACATTTTGTACCGCGGTTTTACGAGCTCAAATCAGAAAGAAACATGTGCCGTTTGTATTTATTTATCCCCCTCTTCTCTTGTCAGGTAAAATCCAGCCTCGTGTTTTAAATTTTACTCAGTCACTAAAGGTTGGCCGTCACTTATATAATGAACCAGTTCAACGCTATGAAGCTTACTGGGAATCGGCTGTGCTGTAAACGACATTCCCTCACTGGGAAGAGAAAAGTGCAGATGTGAACGAGACGACTGTTCATTTTGATTTGATATTTGGAATGACAGACTCAACGGCTTCTTTCATATTTTCATCCAGTTGTTAAACTAAAACCACATAAGCTGACTTCATTTCTGGAGCAGCACAGGATACATGTCTCTGATCACAACTCGTCCTCCTGTTCACTGATTGGTCTGGTTGAAATTCAAACAGCAAATTCCTGGTCAATGGGGAAAATCCCAGTTGGAGTACTGACTGACAAGAGATGACAATCGTTCAAACACAGTACATATGAATGTAATTTCATTTTCGTATTATCACTTACATTATGTAAAACCTCAGATTTGACAAATATCATTTGCAAACAAACAGCATCAAGAAGGCTAAGAGATAGAAACAGGTAGGGAATAAAGTCATGAAAAAGTTTTGGATTTAAAAAAAAAATTGAACTTTGATACTTCAGACTTGGTTTGTTCTGCAAATAAGGTTCGTGTTGTTCAGATTTAATGAGAAAAAATATTTAACTAATTAGAGGGAAATCCTTGAAGGATGCAAAATGTTTGAGATAAGGGCAAAGGTTTGTCTTCTAAAGGACTAAATATACACGAGTCATAACAATGTAACGGTCTAGTCAATGTTGTCCAAACTGATTATCACATGTGCTGCAACAGTTGTTTGTTTTCATATTTTCACGTGTTACACAAGGATATTTTCAAAGTAAATCAAGAAATTCTTTTATTTTAATCTACTCAATATTAAAACTGTGGAATATTTTACATAGTCTAATTTGGTAAAAAACATGTGTTGTACTAAAAGTATAATTTCCTAAGTCATTTGGATTAATTTATTTATTTACCATTCATTAGCCACAAGGTTTAATAGGCAAATAAATCCAACTCAGCTATTGAGTAAAACCTTTGTGAAATGCCTCAAGATGGCATTTGCTGTGAATTGTTAAAATATAAGTAAGTTTAAATAAATGGAAGATTTTTGTGTTTTTTAGTCAAAAGCCCAATAAAACAAATCAAATGTAATGCAATAAAATGCAGAAAATAAAGCACTTTTCTCTACTGTATAATAATTATGATGTCCGGCCACTCAAAACGAACAAAACAGCTTAAAGGAAAGCCAAAGAGCCTCACTAGTGTGACGAAAATGCCACACAAACTGTCAAAGAATCTTTATATGTTACCCCAAGCAGCCTTCTTTTTGATTTTTTTTATTCAAACACGCACCAAAAACCTTGAAAAATAGGTTGTGTGAGAATATTCACACAAGAAACCAAAACATTTCCCAAATAACTCCGTCTGTGCAGACTCTTACAGAGTACCCCTTTAATTTGCCAATTATATCTGAATTTATACAGAAGCTGTTTCTCCACCACGCTTGACAGAACGGCTGTCAGTGAGAAGGCAATGTCATTCATTTTCACTTTTCTTACCACATCCTATTTTTCACTGTCTGTGAACAACCTCTTGAGTCAATTTAAATAGAGTGTATTTAGAGGAGATAGTGGGCTTCACCCTGAAAATGACTACTGACACTTAACAGACATAAGGTCTATGCTGGGAATGGAAGTGGGGAAAAAAAAGAGGCTAATCATGAATAAATTTCCTTCCTCATCCACATGGTCATGATATTCTATTTACAACCCATCTCTTTGGGTCTTTATATCCAGTTAATGAGATTTCAAATAAATGTGAATGGAGCTGCATTTAAATTGCTATTCAATCTGGAGGCATGGAACTGGAAACAGGAAGAATTCCACCAAATGACAGAGGCGCTATAACTAATGCATTCAGTGACTCGGGCAGGTGTGGAAAATGCAATGAATGGTGGATAACTATTTGGGAATTTTAGACTTTTAATCTGATGAAAATGTGGAGTAAAAAAAGACAAAGGAAAGGATCTGAGCTAAAGGAGATGAATCATTTTTGAAAGTGATAATTACATGTCTTTTTTTTATCATTCTGTCACATGAAAGTATAGGAAGGGTTCATACAGTTTTGATAAGTTTCTATATTTGTACAACAAATTAAACCATTAATAAAATATTTTTAGTTGAGTAAGCAGTGTCAAATGGCGCATGTTCTTACCATTTGATGTCCTTCAGCGGTCAAGAAAGTTCAAAGGTCTAAATTAATTAAATAAAAACCAAAGATGTATTTTGGAATTCAGCATTTGCACTATTTAAATATTGACGGGTTTTCATTGGCTAGTTGTTTTTCTTTATTTTTATTCATTCCCTGTAATCCTTATCACTTAGAATTTTGCAAAAAAAAGGTAAATCCATTAAAACAAATGGATGTGGACATTTTATCGTACAATGAATCATTTACGATCAAACATTAGATTATATATGTATAAATTACCACCAATGATTTACCACATAGCAAGATAATACATTTTCATCGTTTAGCAGATTAAAGCTTTAAAACATGTTTGATAATATCAAACTCAGTAGCTCTGAGTCAGGAATGGAAAAGATTTAATTGAAGAAATAATTTTAAGATTAAAGCAGAATATTGATAAGGACAACATCTGTCAATGCAGTTTGTGCTACAACCCAATTTTATCTTGTTTTTCTTAGTTAAAATAAGTTATTTGGTGGATTTGAATAAACATAGCTGAAATTCTTTCATTCCATGTTATAAACATGTTAAGACTGAAAAGATATTAAAGATAGTATTATATAAAATGTATTAAGATGTGTGTTTTGATTCCAAGTGAGTTAGAGTTTTACACACAGGCGAAAAATGGTTTTAATAATAAGGTGGAGAAAACTATATAGCACATCCAGTTTCTACGATTGTATTCTAGATAAAAAAAGCAGCCACACACATGCGTGTGTGTGTCCCAGTCCCAGTTTGACATCTCTATCAGCAGAACGAATGAGATGACAGGATGAGTGAATAGCGACGAGCTTGAGAGGACGTCAGGAAAAGACACAGTGTGAGGAAGATGTGAGTGAGAGGCAGTGAAGACACAGTAAAAGACAGGGACCAACAGTTTGTGGGAACCCAGGGGCCAGGAGCCTTAACCAAGGGTCCCTGAGGACCTGCCAAATGCTGACAGTCTCCTCCATGACACCCCATTACATTTCAATTGGAACTGTAAGTTTGGGGGTGGAGAAGGGAAAGGAACAGTCTCTATTCTGAATTTTGTTGAAAATTTAGACAGGATTGTGTGTTTTTTGTACCACATGCCTCTAAGCTTGATGTAGCTACTGGAACAACCATGTCAGGATTATAAATCCTAAACTGTTTAGGAATAACATGACTTGTTCTGTAGTAGAAAAAAGCTTGTTCAATAATTCAGTTTCAAAATGACTTGAAACAAAATGACAATGAACATTATCCATATAAAGAGAAAATCACTCACAGATTAAGGAAGCTGCAGTCAGAGTTCTCACTTACTCCAAACAGGCAAACTGTCACACCAATCCTTGTATATCACTGCAGAAGCGCCGTGTTTTCTTAATGTCTGAGCCGAATAAGGCAGAGCAGTCGTGTATTTCACATGTATGTCATGCAGATATTGTGCAACTTCAGGTTGCATAAGAGTTTGAACTGAGCGAGCTTGAGAAGATTTCAAATTTTTCTAATTACCACATATGGAACAAGAACTACTGAAAAACAATAAAACTATTAGTTCTGCTGAGGTATTCTACCGGGAATTCTTGCATTGAATTTAAAGTAAACCTTTGCTCTAGTTCATTCATCTGTGAATGTGTTTTTGATTTATTTGAATGTGCTTTCATGTGGCTGTTTTATGATGCATTTTATTATTTTTATCTTAAATTGTCTCCAAGTAAATGTCTTGTAATTGCAATACATGCTGCAATAGAAAGTCAATAGAAATTCAGAATCAAACAAAGATTTAAACACATTTAAAAGCAGTGTCGGTCTTTGTAGACATCTATTTCCAAGCAAAGTACCACTGAGCCTTTTGACAACTCGGTTTGGTTACAATACCTTAATAGTAATTCACACATGCAAAGCAGAGGCTGCTTAGACCAGCACTGGTTTAAGCTTTTAGATACTAAGGTTGTAGAATTAGCAAGGTGACACGTTACTGGACTGATGGAGGAAACCAGAGCATCTAACGTAAATAAAGATTTGCACAGCTGAGGATTGGATCGGGGGCCGTTTTCCTAAGAAGCAAAAGCAGCAACAACCACACCTCAGCCTCGTTGTACTTTTCTTAGAGTGAATTATGTTGGTACAGATCATCACCCCCACCCCGGCCTTTGTTCTTTCCCTGCTCTTCCTCTGGACGTCTCAGTTTGCGCCCCATCCTGTCTTGGCCCACTGAGGCTCTGTCATGTCTGTGCAGGTTCCACTGATTCCTGCTGAAACCAATACCTTCGGATTCCGCGCAGGAAAGATGTATGCAGACATCAGCGCAAAGACATCAAAATGACAAAGCTGCCACAGTTGTGCTTCTAAAATTTCCTTCTGAATAGAGCACATAAATACTGATTGGACATTTTGACTTTTGGACAGCTGGTTTTCTAATGCAACAACATTCTTCACATAATGGTTTTTGGGGGATTTTGCAGCTACTGTTGCTTTTCCTCACAGCCGATATTGAGAACCAGGTAGCAGCGCAATCCATCTTGTCAGGGATCCTGCAGAGTCACTCACTGTGGGTCCTGTTCCTGATTCTACTACAAGATATTTATCACGGCTCTTGCTCTGAAGTTCTGCTTGTACTGATTGTAAGTCAGCAGATACTTTTCTTTCATACGGAGAATTTACGAGAAATGTAGAAGAACACGATTGGATTCATCATCCCAATAAAATAAGCTTATTTGTTCTTTCCCAAAAGAAGAAGTTGTTCTCCCGGGCGCAGTTATGAAGGTGTTTACAGTTATAGACACACTGCTAGCATTAGTTTAAAGTCTTAAACAACGTAAATTTCTTTTTCTTTTGGGTTGTTGTACGGCACATAAATACTTCAACATATTCTGTTCTGATAGAGATGAACTGGACATATTAAAAGGAAAGTTATTTTTTTTTTGCTACATCTTTTCCCTTTGTGAAACCTATTTTTGTGATCATAATGTACTGCCATTAATCTCCAGAGGTAAGTGGCCAGTTAGGAATAATATTCCAATTTGACGGGCAACGTCAAAATTACAGTAGATAAAGAAGCAAACGGGCTGTTTTTAATGAAGAAAAACAGGAGAACTGCTGATTTTGCTGTTCATTTATCTCTCTGGGAAAACAAGGACACAAAAACTGCATTGATATTTGAGTGAGAAATAACTTTTTTCTCAGTTGTTTTCTTCTTCACTAGTGAAAAGTAAGACAAACAAGTGCATTATTGCCCCCATGAGGCTGGAGTGAAAAATGTACATCACTTAGTTGACTTGTTTTTAAAAATGGTATAAATACTGATGGATGACAGGAATCTTTAAACCTTTCTAAGCGCCGAATTGCCACTTATTTCACTCCTTATTTATCCATTTGTTTCCTGTCACTTTCCTTTCCATCTCTCGCTTCTTTCTTCCTTCAGTCTCCCGGGTCTTGCTGACAGCTGGTTTTTGTGGCTCGTGTTTGCCAACAAAAGATTGTCTGATACTGATCACTCAATACTCCTCTGTCCAAATATTTCACTGTTTCCATATCAGACTTGAATCGTTGGAAATTCGACAGCATCTCTTATTCATGGTGACCATGAATTATTCTCCCTGATATGAGCTCCAGTCACGTAAGGCAACACCGCAGATGTTGGAAGATGACGGAAAGATAAATATGGAGAGTGACAGAGATTGACTGACAGAAAAATATATGAACAGTGAGGGTCAAAAACAGATTATCTGAACATAGAATCGCGTCATGCATCAGAACGTGACATTTTGTGGATTCTTTGGGACCTAAAACACAAATAAGCAGGGAATGATTTCAGAATAAACTGCGATCAGACACCTGTGGGACTGGAAACACAAAATAATGTCATGTACTTTGTCATGTCATATTGCTTCTTTTGTGTTTGTTGTACTTTTCATTTAGGAATTCATAGTTTTACAAGAGCTTTGCTTCTATAATAATTTCCGTCTTGTGGTATTCTAAAAAAATATTTCACTTAAATTCAGCACAGCTCATTTATATATAATTCACAACACATGTCAATTCAAGGTGCAAATTAAATTCAGTCCAGTTATTCATGCATTTCAATTGATCCTACTTATTGAACAATGCAATCAAGTTCAGTTTGTCCTTCCTTCCTTCCTTCCTTCCTTCCTTCCTTCCTTCCTTCCTTCCTTCCTTCCTTCCTTCCTTCCTTCCTTCCTTCCCTGTATTTATTGTGTTCACAAAAATTTGTGCTTTGCATTCAGTGAATTATTACGCAATAAATCAACCTTAAATAAAAACTCAATTTAGTTGTGTTCAAACTTTATAGCAAATAAAGTCTTTATAACATAGTATTTATTTTTTTCTTTTGTGTTTTCTGTCAGAAAGCTGTTAGTCTGCAGTCGTACATTTGACTTTGTTCAATGTTACAACACATCTAACGACAAATGCGAAGGGGCCTACATGAAAAGAACACCATTTTATAATTTTGGAAAAATACTTTTATTTTTTAACTTGTCAAAAATTTTACTAAGCAAAAAAAATACAACCTTTTACACAACATGTATTTTATTCTAAGCACATATTTCATTTTAGAAAAAAAACAACTAATTCTTTGAGGTTTTTTTTGGCCATTTCAATTCTGTGATTAAATACCCGTCTAGTTATTAGAATACGGTTTACTACTCACAATTACAGAAATATTGCAGAATTTTTGTTAAATTTGTCTCTTTTTCACTTGGTTAAGAAAAGTGAAGTGAAGTCTAATCTGAATCATATTCAGACCAGACTGGTGTGGGGACATTTTATTTTATTACCACATGCTGAGGCATAGCTCAGACACACACACACACACACACACACACACACACACCTACAGACAACACATTCAAGGTCATGTTCCTACAAATAAGGGACAGATTGGCATCATAATAAATCTGCTCTGTGTGTCTTACAGGTGTGTGTGTTATTATTGAACCCTCTGAAGCTCAGCACTAAAGTCTTTGATCCATAAGAGTGCCGATGTGTGTCACGGTGATGGATTTAGTCATTACTATGCCCTCCTTGTCTCAGAATCTGTCTTTATGTCGAATGTTTGTCTATTTCTTTTTTCATTATTAGTTTCTAATTTCTCTCAAGATTTTCTTAAGCTTATGAGAGAAATATTACGTTTATGACAATGACAGTTTGTGTGTATGTCCTCAGATCTAAATTAGTTTGCATACATTTTTTTAACTCACTAGTCTCAAATATTTCAAATTTATAATTTCCAACATCATTTATTGATGTATAAAAATGTTGATGCATGATAGGATGCAACTACGATTCAAGGGTAGCATATTATTGTTCTTTTTTGGTTAAGAAAAAAAAGTCAGTATAAATGTAACTTCTCTTGGTCTCAGCTTCCCCATTTCTTTCACAGGTCTTGTGTCTTTTTTATATTCTGTGTCTCTAATCCTTTCACCCAATGGTCTATTTGAACTTTCACACCACTTCAAGTGGGAATACCTCATCAGAAGGTGTAAAACCACCTCCGCGTGACCTCTCAAGGCCTTCAAGTGATCTCACGTTTCCTGCTTGTTGTAGCGCACTTATTGTCTCGCACATTGGCCAGTTGTGCAAATGACTTTCTAGCAAGAGACTAGGAGCACACAGCTGAACAACTGACAGTTGATATTAAGCAAAGCGCTCTGTGTTGCTAATTATCTGAGGAGAAACAAGGCCACAGACGCGAACACGGGCCTCTAACCCTGGATGAGGAAGTCTTCAGTAGAAAAAGATTAGAGATTGAATCTGAAAACCCTGCGGTCATATGGACAGTTTCATCTCTCAGACAGAAGTATCAAGGTTCTTTTCATAGCTTTGTCAAACTTTTAAAATTAACCATGTCATTAAAGTGGATTTGTAAAATTCTGGATCGGGGTTATATCTCAGAAGAGCTGATTGTGCAGTCCACCATAAGAAAAACCCAGCTACACTAATCAAACAGCAGCTGACCAAGGATGAGTATATTTTGAAGTTAGTCCAATGCTAAGCATGCTGAAAATTAACAAGGGAACAAAAAGAAGGGGCTTGTGTTAATTCCTTTGATCATTTTTATTTAAATATATTAATTATTTCTTTAATCATGCTCATCTTACTTTGTAGTTCCTTCAGCATCAGTTTAATATAGAAACAATTAGAAATGGCCAAAGGTTCTTTCTTGTTTTATTTATTTTTTTATTTTTCTTGCACGTCACTTTTAAAAAAAGGGGGAACAATTAACTTAAGGATTAATTACAGTATTTAAATAGAATTTTAAAACATTTGTGAAGTATAAATCCTAAACTTGTTTATGTTTATGTGGTAGGAAAAGGCTGAACAGACACATTAAAAAAATAAAATATAAAGCTTCTGTAAAGCAGAGTGAAACATCAGGCTCCTCCTGGTTGAAGTTCAACATTTTAAACACGTTCAAATCAAAAGACGAAAGTTTCCATTACACAAATGGTCAGGGCCTTTTAGTTTCAAAATATATTCAATAATGGTTGATTTCAACAATCAAGATTGTACAACAGAACACCAAAGGAGGGGGAATAATATATTTGATCCAGTTTCATAATCAGATGGTTCTTACTTGCCTGAACATGCAGCAGAGTTTTTAATTGAAAATGGAAATTTCTCTTTTTAAGTGCTGATTACCATAGCAGGTGGAGAGCAATTAAAATAAATGAATGGTGAAATGTCCCATATATGAGTTATAGAAATGCTGCAGGCATTTTAACATGAAGCCATACTTTTCTACAGTAAGTCTTAGATCCTTTTCCTTACTCTTGCCACAGTATTAATTTAGCTGCTCTATATTCAAACGAAGCAGAAAAAAGCAATAACAATAGGTGTTAGGTGTGTGTGTGTGTGTGTGTGTGTGTGTGTGCACATCTGTGGCTTTTGGTCCTGGGTCAGAAAGCATGGTTTGCATTCAGTTCGCAACTATTGAACAGCTGAGAATGCAGGAAACTGAAAGCAGAGGCAGAGAGTGGAGACATGTGCCATATGGAAAACTGAAAGTTCACATCATGTATCATTATCATCATCATCTTGATCACAGACAGCTACCACACGCCCATACACACAGACAGAGAGGATGACAGGGTGATGAATCCCAGCATGAAGGGAGGAGTAATAGTGTGAGAGCTTTGAAGAAAAATAATATTTATTTTATAATGTTAACAGGATATCTTCCTATTTCCCTAAAATTAAAGTTCACCGCCACTTAAATAATGTCCTCAGTTTCCCAAGCACTGACATGCTACCTTTAGAAGTTTTTTCAGACATATATTATCCAGTACATTCAAGCTACTGTTGCTGATGATGTTGTAAGAATACCATCTGAAAATACCAATGATTATATATAT
>CAEGAF010002058.1:0-101520 GCA_903067075.1 Micropoecilia bifurca
ACACACACACACACACACACACACACACACACACACACACACACACACACACACACACACACACACACACATAGAGCATAGTGACAAGCGTTGAATGCAAAGCAACACAGATGATTGCACATCCAAAGTAACTCAAGGCATTAATCACATGGACTCTGTGTGTGTTGTGGTGTTGAGGTAGGAAGCCGGACCTCATTTTGTGGTTCCCCCTTTTTTTCCATTTCTGTCAGCAGCTTTTTCAGTTTCTGGTAAATAATGCCTTTCTCTCTCTTTTGCTGGATTATTGATGAGAAATAGACACCTTTACTTTGTTTAGTAATTCAGATCAAAACAATTGAAACTACTGTTAATACATTATATGGGTTCATTACAGACAGTCAGACATTTAAAGCCATTTAACTGAATGGTCTGATGAAACTAAATATATAGGTTTGTTGTACATACTGAGTAGTGCAACATTTGGATGGCGAAAAGGGATTATATTTAGAAATATTAAAGCGGTATTTCAAATAATTTGATAGGCATGAGAGAGTGGATAATTATTTTAATCATACTGCCATATTAGTATCAGGATTAGATGGAGTTACCATCTCAATTTTAAAGAGAAGAGTAAGAGAAATAGTAGTTTATCTCTGAATTAATGTGAGACAATGTAAACAGGGCTGGCCCAACGTTTTTATGTCGACGTTTTTATGAGGTCTTTTGCCCGATTGGTTATTATTTGCTGAGATGAACAAACCGAACTGAAACACAAAGAAAATATTCAACTTATACTGTAACTATGGTAACTCAACAACCAAGATTATTGTTGGAGTTTTACTAAATAAAACTACCAATTCCTTTTGATCTTAAAATTTAAATTTTAAACAATTTTAAATATCTTAAAATATTTCAATTTACGGTATTTTCATTCTATATAAATAAAGTTAGATCCATTATTCAAGCATTTACAGGATCCCCCCTGATGGTTTTGGAGCCCCAAGAAGCAGCTTAGTTTGCTTATGCCTTGGGTCGGCTCTGAACCTGTGCGTAAATATTTGGTTAAGTGTTGGCATTTGCAGTAGGTTTAACCAACATGTGGCAGTCAGTGCCATATACATGATTACACAACCAATGTTTGGTTTTTCATCCAGATACTTAGTGCAGTGACTGCTTTTTATCATCCAAAACAAGCAACAAATGCAGCTCCTGTCCAGAATTTATATCTAGACTTTATGGGATTAATTACTGCAAGAATCTAAAAGGTAGGGAAAAAAAACCTTCAACAAACAGGATGATTGTTTCTTTTAATAACAAGCCTTCTCATAAAAGACAATAATCTGATTATTAGTTTCTTACCGCAACTAAACCAAAAATTGAAGATCTGGTGATAATTTAACGATGTTATTTCCTGTACCTAGATTTTAAAAACCTAGCCTGCGGTTGATGATGAAAAAAAAAAGAAAAAAAGAACGACAGCATGTTCTCCGAGCTGTTGAGCAACCTAAAAACAAATTCCCTAAAATAAAAAAAGTGTGAAAATTTTCCCCAGGAATTATGTTTATGTTTATAAAAAAACACCTGTATGTTTATTACAAACATAAGTGTCTGTTTCTGAATTGTTGTATTTTATTTTGAATGCCTATCTCAATAGTATGATTAAAGAAATTTTCTCAACTATATCGTGGACAGGTTTATTTTTTCTAATAAAAGTCGCACCACACAAGGAGGAAATAAATAAAGTGCATAGCAACTGAGGAGAAAAAGAGAAATAAACAACTGAAGTTTCCCACCTTGGTTTTGTGTTATTTTGGTCAACTGAGGTCATAAAGAGATGATAAAACCACCGGAGAGGTGTAACAACACAGAGCAAAAGGTGTTATATTTCTTTAGAGTATCACACAGGACACCCAGCAAACATTACATCAAGTTTCAGGCCAAAAACAAACCCCTGCCCCAACAGCGCTTATATTTAGAGAATATGAAACAAGAGGTTACAAATGCTCATCTTAACAGGATTATAGGAAAGCAACTTTATATTTAACGCCAAAGCCACAAACCTTTAAAAATTACAGGATGATGAAACTTACACCTGGCAAAAGAACACTTGAACATTGTCAGGTTTTCAAGTTAAAAACTTAACAGGATTTTGAGGTAGAGCGACACATTTCAAAAATCTGAAAAGTGTGTTCAGATCCTATTGGGTTCTTACTACGCTAGGAAATTTGTTGTAACTTAAGGAATTGGAGTTTTGTTTCTATTTGTAGATTTTAAGATAAAAAAAACTTTTGCAAAGAGAATGAATTCTTTTTCTATGGAGAACTTTGGAAAATTATGTAAAAACAGCAGTTTCTATCTTAATGACATAAAAATAGCTATAAAAATATTTTACTGGATGATTGGGTGCCATTCTGTTATGAGAATAAAATAAATGCAGTTATTCTTAGAAAAGAAACAGGTAAAAATGGCAAAGGTTGCTGTATAAACAGTTTTGGGTATTTATGATGTGGTTTCTTCACCAATGTTCTCGAACAACCCTTCACAAAAAATATAGAATTTGTTTTGCTGAAAATTCTGCATTTTCCACCCGTTTTGCACAACACTGTTAGTTCATGAGATATAATCCATTTAAGATTAATTAAATTTAGCAGTTGTTGCATTACGAAATGTTTTAGCAAGGTTCTATAGGTCAATAAATACATAAAAAAAAGATCTCCATTCACTACATAGAAAACATCCCAAGAAGACATCCACCAATTCTTTCATTTCGCTTTATTTCTTACAATAACCACATACAATGTTTTTCAACTGGCTAAAATAATATAAAACATTACTTCCACAGTTTATTTATATTATGTACATGCACTCATATTTAGAGGCCCACAGAAAAGAGAAAGTCAGGCCTTGGTTTATTCACAAGTGCACTTTCTTCAGTCCGTCTTTGCTGCAGAAAGGGGCCGTTCCGACAGGGATCCTTTGGAGCCGGTTCAGATTTGTTTTTTGTAGATATGGAAGCATTGTTGGCTTAGAAATGACCGAATGAAAGTGGCCAACGACTAACAGTCACCGCTTTGCTTTTTGATTTTTTTCGTTTTGTTTCCCTCCCCACAATGGAGCTTATCTACATGAAGCCACAGTATCTTGGAAGGGGACGACACACCGATAGCGAATGATTTAATCACTTTCAGCTGGATTCACAATGAGAATCTATACACCAAGTGTCTTAAACTGGAAAAACAGAGGAGTGTGGAGGAAAGACTCGACTCTGCTTTTTCTCTTTCCTGAGCCAAGATATACCAACATACTTCCTTCTCTGCCGGTTTTCATAACAAGCATCAGGATCGTCCTTTTCTTTTGACTCCAACCTGATTGGTGTGTATAATTTCTAGCCTTAACTAATGGACACATAAGCACACTAACGTCTGAGCACTGATGGTTTGGATGAAGGAACACCGTATGAAACGTCCTCCTTTACTGCAAAACAAAACCAGCAGAGGATTTCAGAGGATTTAGGAGTGGGTCCTTATTTGTACAGCTTGACGAAATGAGTGAGCTGAGCACTTACGCCAACGCTAATGCATTTAAAATGCAAAAATATGTATTACATGTACAATCATTTGTGTTTTTCTAGTTTGAAAAGGGACAAAGGAAAAAAAGAAAAAGAAAAGATGCATTTCACCTGTGGGACAGAGTAATAATACTTTAAACAGATTCTTATTGGAATCTGTTTCCAATAAGAATCTGGTGCTTCCTGTCGCCCTTCAGGTGCTTCCTGTCGCCTCCGGCTGATCCTCCCCTCTATGAGGGAGCAAACTTCCTGGCTTGTGCCCTGACCCTCTTCTCATATTCCATCCTGTTCTGACTGAAACACAAACACGCAATTTAGACTTGAGAGATATTTTTAAAAAATAAAAATGCATAATTGAGATTAATGCAGATTTTCCTCCCAATTTTCTTTGCTTTCCATTATTTTCCTGAGAGTATAAAGTTGAGGAGGTATGGATAAATTCAAACTTGAGCACTGCATTTTTTTGGGTGCATGTTTTACAAATAATCCACATCTTTAAGAAGAAATGTTCAAATATAGGAAACCAAAATGACTGACGTCCACTCTCCTTAAGAGTTCGTTTCCAGTGGTGGCCGTCCTACAGTGGGCCGACTCAGACACTCACCAGTAAATCGTGTAGGCCTCCGCTTGTGCCGGGTCCTGAATGTTGGGCTCGTTCAGCAGCTCCTGAATGCCCAGCAGGAGCTAAACAGAAAATGTTCTGCACTCATTACATAACAAACAAACCCCAAAACAACTCTACTCTTTTTTTTTTACTTTTTTAAATAAATTTATGACATAATCACAAACATTGAAGGCAGGAAGCAGTAAACACAACATTAGTGTGATTTTAAACTGAGGGGATTTCCATCCTTACTTGCTCCTAGTTGCTTTAGTTCCGCCTTCCTCTTAGCTTGCTGTCACATTTACCCATTAACTGAATATAATATGTGATTTGAAGCAAGTCGTAGATTATTTTCAATCTGTTAACCTCTTAAAAATATTATTGTTTTAAGTTAATTACTTGTAGTTTGTTCATCTAGTTTTCACTGTCACAAAGGAACTTCCCAGCTTGAAATAAACTACTTGTGCAACCACACACACACTTCCTCCAAGATACATGTTCTAATTAAAGCTTGCATGAATAAAGAAAAAAAAATCTAAGTAGCTTTTTACTTCGGCACACAGGCAACTAGAGTAGCTGGTTGGCAGTAGAAGAAAAAGCAGAGAAGCAGCTCCGTTATGCAACAGGCTGTTGCTTTTTCCACTTAATTTAACCTTATTTGCACCTTGTTGCCGTAGCAGCCAGACTGCTGCATCACACTGTGCCAAAAATACCCAACATACTTTTTCTACGAGCGGATAGATAATGCAACATGCAGCGTTTTTAGGGTGGAAGGTTGAACGAGGTTTCTAGGACAGAAGTCGGGCCATGTTGCATCGTCTCTGCACTGCTCCTCGTTTTAGCTCGACGTTAGCAAACGATATCAAAAAGCATCAAGTGGGGCCGTCTTTATTTAAGCATTCTGATACGACGCAGAGATTCGAATCGTTTTATCCTCATACAGGAACACATTTGCTTTCTGCACAAAGTGAGATGTGTAAAATAAATGTCATTAGTTGTTAATGATGTTTATTTGGATTTGTTGACTCAGTTGGTAGTGGATTAGACGGCGCCGTGCGGCTCCATGGTGAAGCAGGCGCGTCATACTGTAAGCTGAGGCTACATTTCTCCCCCTCTCTCTTCCTGTCATGCTACTAATAAATCAATCAAAACCGCAACTAAATCTCATCTTTTTTTTTCCAAAGATACCAAATTGTTAATTCGATTTATAAAATCTTTAAATACAAAAAAAAATGGCCAGGAGGTAAGAAATGCTAAGAATAAAAACATTTAGTCAACTAAAGGAGGTCGCAGCAATCCAACCTGCTTGATGGTGATGGCCGGCCGCCAGTCTTTTTCCTCCTCTAGGATGGACAGACACACGGTGCCTGATGGGTAAACGTTGGGGTGGAATATCGGCGGCTCGAACTTACCTAGAGAAACGGCAACAAGTTAAAAAAAACGAGTCGGCCTGTCACAATAACAAAATTTGCTGGAGGATAAATTGTTCCAGAAGTTATTGCGATAAATGATAACATTGTTGCTTTGAGACCATTTTTAAGTAATATGATGGTAATAGCAGAAATAATAATACAAGAGCACATTCTTAAACTTTAAATCTAACGAACATTTGACACGGGAACTGAAGACATTTTAAATATTAAAATTAACAAAACAACAAATACAATGAATTTTGAAGACTTTGTAACCAAAATTGTCCTTAAAAAAGGTCTAGTTGAGACTGAAGCATCAAACTGAAGACTTTTATCATCCAGTTTTTAGTACAAAGATGGAAATTATTGAGTTTGTTTTACTTCATCATGCAACAAATTGACTTTATGATTATTGTGATAGGCCTGAAAATGAGTTCAAAAATACTAAAGTCCTGAAACAAGCTCACAAAATCTATGTAGCATTACAGCATTACCCAGCAATAAGTGATTCACACAATGTCTCTAAAACAAGAGTAGATCTGAGTCAACTTGAGCATCGAGCCTTGCAGAAATCCTTCAACTTAAACTTTTCACGCTACAATGTGTTTTATCTGGCCTTTATGAGATACACCAACACAAATTAGCAGTTGATTGCAAAGCACATATCATCTTCCTTATAGGTGAAAATCTGATTCAAAATCCCATTAAAATGCATGGAAGTTTGTGAAAAAATCTGGAAAAGTTTAAGAGGTCTGAATTCTTCAGCAGAGAGCTGAACCTCTTCTAAATAAAACATTCATCCTCCAACATTGCCTCTATTAAAATGTGCTTCATATTTCTCACGACCTCCCAACTCTATGAGGCATTCTGCACGGATGCAACATAAAAAATAAAAAATGCATTTCACACGCACACAACGTGTTATAGGACAACTACAATGCAACTCTGGAAACAAATCCCTTAATAAAAATATTTTCTACATCTGCATTAACCAAACTCTTTGCCGTAGTGACAACATCTCAAACCATGTGGTTCAGTCAACCTGCGTGGTTTGCACCAGGTAGTGCAACAGTTAAACTTTATACACAGGTTTTTGTGGCCGGCACTATTATTTCCTGAGCTCTTCCTGCTTCCTTTTTAAATAGCTGGCTGTTTGTGCTCTTTAGCGTGACATTATCTATGCACGGAGAGGCTAGAAGAGAACGACTCACATTTGGGTGGAGAGGAGGGATAGTCGTCTTTGAACAGCATTCGGAGCTTGTAGAGTCCTCCCTCCCACAAGGTCTACGGGATAAAAGAGGAAGCAAAAGAGTTTCTGAGTAGTTCATCAAATGTTTCGGCTTTTAAACTCTGAATCTCACTTCATGTCCAAAGCTGGAAGAAGCATCGACTTTTAAAATGCAAAACTGAGTGGGAAGAAGTTGAAGATTTCTCATTTCGGACACAGATGTGGAAGAATGTGTGTTTGCTAAATATTTAAAAGGTGACCTACTAAACTTCCTTGAACAGATTACGGAAGGCCTATGATAAATACAAAAAACATTCATTAATTTTTTTTGCACAAAATCATCCTTAGATTAGGGCGTCTTGCCACTTTAAATCCAAATAAGCTGCTGCTGGTCATGCCCTACAACTCAACGCTTTCACTCGCATGTGAAAATGGCTGCAAACATGCGTGTCGTTATACAACCGTACATCTCTGAAAAGCAGAAGTGGAGCCTCCTGCAAAACCAACAAGAATGCACCAAGTGGTTTCTGGATGTTTAGCCCACAGCACTTGTCTTTTCCAGCAGTCGTTGTACAAATCATACAGCACTTAAACCTACTGGCCAAATGTCCTGGAACTCAGCTTGGGTTGCTAGGTAACAGGTGCTAGGTAACAGGGTAGTTTCTGCTGATTTGTGGCTGTTACAACTGGGAGTTTTTTTTAAAAGGCTTGTTATCCACACGCCAAAAAACATTAACTTATTGCCAAAAAACAGCTGAGTGTTTCTTGTTCTGTTTTTTTAAGCATTTTGCTATTTTTAGGAGGAGTAGAAACCCAAATTGAAGTACAAAGACTTGAAAAATGTGAATTTCGTACAATAGGTCTACTTTAAATGCAGCTGCACAAGAGCAGGGAAGCTGTGGATGTACATAGCCTAGAGCTATTCCACAATTTGTCATTACAGTTACAAACCTGACAGGGTTTTAATGGTAGACCAACACATATTTTGTGGGAAAGCATGTTCATGATGATGTGGAGTGACAAGTATGGAGGCTAAAAGTCTAACTTTAGTCTTATATGCTTATTTAACTGGTGGCAAAATGCAAACAGAAAATCTATCGCTCTTCCATAAAAGGCCAGATTTGAGGAGTGCTACTATTTGTCCTGTCAACAGAAATGCATCTCATGTTTTTAACATTCTTACTTGTAAAAATAAATAAAAGTATGCATATTTGACATCCCAGTGCACAATGATGTGCCACTTAGTGTTGATCCATCACATGAAATCCCAACAAAAATGTGTGGCAGCAACAGTGATGTGAACTGCAAAAACACAAAATCTTACCAGATAAATTTGGTCTGTTTGCCAGTACAAATATCTTAGTACACTTGAAATAAGACGATGCTTTTCAGCAAGAAATATGAGCTTGTTGTAAGCCAATAATTTCTTAATATTGATGAAGAAGTACTTGTTCCACTGGCAAACTATTTCACTTAAAAGATGGGAAAAATTAATTGCTAAAAGTGAAATAATCGGCCAACGGAACTAGTATTGTTTTCATCGATATTAAGGAATTATTGATTCAAAACAAGACCCTATTAAAGATATCTGCACTAGAAGCTAGACCAAAATTTCTTGGTAAGATTTTGATTTTGCAGTGTGAACACTTTGCCAGACAGCGCATGTAAAGAACTGACGGAAATAAATGTGGGAAAACTTTGTCTTAAATATCACCATACCCCTTTCTTTCCAGGGATGGCACACTCCCAGTTCATGAGATTCATGGTTCCATCTGGATTCTTAGTGGGCACAGCAACAAAACCCTGTTGGTTTAGAGAAAAAAAAACCTGAAATGTGATTTTTTTTTTTTTTTTTTTTTATTTCATTAGCAGACATTGTCATGTAGAGACGGTATTTTAGGATAAAAGCGTGTTGTTTACGCTGCTGCTTACAAATGGGTGGTCTTTCCTCCAGGCTTTGCGCTCCTGGGACAGCCTGCTGAGAGCAATGCCAGACATGATTGCTCATCAACGCCACCTGGTGGTAGAATCAAAATAGAACATCACTGTTCATATCCTTGAAAAAGTTATTCACCCATTAAATGCCTGTTTATGGCGACACAAACTCGCTTAATTTTGATTTGTAAGAACTATAATTTGTTGACAAGACAGTAGAAATAAACATAAACGAGCTGCTATCTTTCTTACTCGTCACAGAACCGAAACTACAATGTCCGCTAGCGGCAGACACCAAGCAGCAGGGTTTTTACTTTATCACATCATTTCAATAAACTTACGTCTTATTTTTTTTATGAGGAAATATAACAGAAGATCTTAGGCTGGTGGTAGGAGCAGTTTGTTTGCTGAAATGATCCCTAACGTTAGCTCCGTAATAACAGAAACGGAAAGATTAACAACCCAACGGCTAAAAACGCACGTTATATTTTTTTATGAGGAAATATAACAAAAGATCTTAGGCTGGTGGTAGGAGCAGTTTGTTTGCTGAAATGATTCCTAACGTTAGCTCCGTAATAACAGAAACGGAAAGATAAACAGCCCAACGGTTTAAAACGCACCAACGGCGCAACTTAGAACACAAAAAGCCGAGCCGAATACAACTTCTAACAAAACTCTAATAGCTTATATAACACCTTGTGACAAAATTATGGGCTACTTTTTAAGAATAGTTAAAACAATGTAGCGCTAAAACCCGTTTTAACAGCTAGCCTTCAGCAAGAAAGGACCCCAATTTGTTTATTTCGTAAGGACCTTCAGGCAGTGATTAGGACGCATGGTCCGCCATCTTTTTTGTAGTTCTTTTTTTTCTTTAGCACTCTGTTGAAATATAAAATATAGAATTTACAATGTGACTAATAAAATTCCTACAATCCTCCCAAGACTTAATTTTAATAAAAAGAAAAAAAAGAAAAACAATTCATATCTCTTTTGAAAAGATTAAAGGTTTATTAATGAAAATAATTCACTTGTGACAAGCAGCTCAATAAAGTCTACATTTCTGTTGTCCTTAAAAAGTAAAATATTTTAAAGATCAATAACCACAGCACCCTTACCAGCTGAATCTAAGAAATATATTAGCCACTTGTGTTACTTCCTGTATCAATAGATGTACAAGGAAGTATTTGTGGAAAGAAAGAATTTGCAGCTCCCCAGAGGAACATCATGTGGTGTGAATGTGGGTTTGAATGAGAAGGTTTCAAACATAACAGGTCCTGGGAATGTGGACAGACAATTTTCCCTGGTGATATGTTGAATTATGCTGTGGGATCAGCTTCCTGAACAGTTTCTGAATAAATAAGAAAAAAAACAACAAAAACTAGATTTAAATACATCTATAAAAATTTATTCTCAACAATACATTACATAAAAATTAGAGTTACACTTTAATGGCTTTGAGCTACAAAAACATTCTGCAGCAGAGTGCTTAAAAATCAGCTTATCTGCATGGAATCAAGCTTATTTGCTGGTTTTCTTCAGTCCACCATGATTCCTACTTATTCTGATCTGCTTACATTAATTCCAGCAGAACACAGCACCACATCAATGGTGGCTACAGAGAACAATTTCACACATTATTTCACATTACTTTGAGAGAAGCATTATAATTGTTAAAAAACTAAAGGAAGAAATACTTAATGGTGAGGTAAATTGTAGAAGTTTAAGGCACTGAGTGGCTCTTGACACAGCAGCATCAGTTGTGAATTAAGACTTTAAACACTGTTGGATGGGAAAGCCTACATTACTTGGTTCGATGTTCCTCATAGAAATACCTGTATATACGTTTCAGTTTACATGTTGAAACCGGATATTTACATACACCGTATAGGACAATAACTTTTTACAACTTTCCTGTTTAAAATTAGCCGGAATTATGAAAATTATTTAGTCTTGCCAAATTCCAGACTAATACTTTCTTTAAATGTAAAAAAAAAACCCAACAACAGACAACATACCATTTGGTAAAGCTGACGTATGGAAGTGGGAGAATCACATTGAAGGATAGATTAGTCCACTTCGCTGAGCAGAAAAAAGGATGTGGAAAATCAAAAGTGATATTTTAAAGACTTAGTTAGGAAGTTAAAGATTAGACAAGAAAAAAAAGAGAGTTTTTCTAATTTAAAACGATCGTAAGCAAATGGCCGGTTCCAAAGTGGGTTGCATACAACAAAGTTAATATTTTGCCGTGGACCATCACGTTGCCCTCATATCAGTATCACAGAGAATTCCTGAGCAGAGAGCAAAATATTGTGTGTTATTCTGAAACAAGCAACAGATTTCACACTAAATCATAATTTAAAAAGCAATTCCACTAAATACAAAGCAAATGTGTGCATATTTGTGAATAATCAGAAAAAATGTAACTTGGGTAATCATGACTGACGTAAAACAGGCAAAGTTTAGTCTGACTTTGTGTCCGACAGAGAAAAAAAAGATACACGTTTCTATGCAGCACATAGAAATATCTTGTTTCAACTGTAGTCTTGAGGAACTCAGTGATTCATTCACATTCATTAAACATTAATCCAGTCATCATTCTATTGTTCATGTAGTTCTATTTTAGATTAGAAAATGAACTGTAGATTGGAACCTTTAACAGTTTCCACTGAAAGTGCTCAACCAGATCAGACCTTCTTTCCCTCCCCCTCTGAGACGATGAGCTCTGGAGGAAACCTTCTGAAAAACTCTGTCCAGGATCCGTCATACAGACCAAACCCAGAGAAGCCAAGCCGGTGAGCAGCCAGAACCACGTGACACGCTGTGATTCCCAAACTGCAGGAAGCCCAGAGCGGCTTCTCCAGGTCCACCCAGGCCTGCTGGAAGACTTTGGCCAGCTCCTGGGTGCTGTGGTATTTTCCAGAGGAATCCAGGAGAGATGTGAAGGGGACGTTGATCGCCCCTGGGAAATGGCCTGGGAGGACGTCTGAAAAAAGAGGGCAGGAGGGGATGGGGATTTTTATTCATTATGTTTTTCAGTTATAGTGTTGTTTTCATGTATATATTTTATTCTTACTTAAAACGTTTGTCTTTATCTGCCTATATGGATGAACTACCACCAGGGGTTATTTCTGATATTATGCAGGTGTTTATGCAAGTATGCAACAGGTGTCCAGCATCAAACTTTTTCAAGATCATGTTCAAAAATACTGCAGATCATCTTTCATCTTAACTAAAAAGGGTAGACATGAAATTATTCACATCTTTTGCATAATGTTTCAGGAAAAAAATTAGATTTTATGTGGTAGAGCAAAACAAAGTGTTGTAGTTTTATAACTTTACCCACCTAAGAAGTTACATTTTTTAACTGTATAATATAGTTGAAATTTAATTGAATTTAATAGAGAGCATTTCTTTTAGTTTTCAAGTTTTGTGTTTATTTCTGGACTTCTACACCATGTCGATATGTTTGGAGTGAAACTTTTCCATTTTAGCTCTAGGTTTATGCTTATGGTCGTTTTCCTGCTGAAATTGAACCCTCCATAAAGTGTGAGAAATATACTCCTCACCTTCTTTGGCTTCTGGGTCGGTACCCCGGAACCTGCCAGCAGACCTGGCATCCACCACCTGGACCTGCTTGGTCTTGATATTCTCCAGCACATCTTCATAGCTCTTCACCCAGGACTGGTTCAGGGTCGCCTTGAAGTCCGTCTTCTCCGGCTTGGTGTAGTCGGAGGCCACCGGGTGACCGTCAGCCACCCAGTGCCTAAAAGCCTCCGTCCAACACCGACACCGAGTTGTGTCCGAACACCCGGAACATCCACCACACTCTGGGCGCGCTGAACGAGCCGAAGCTGCTGGTGTCGTAGACGACGACGTGGGTGTCGTTCCGGATGCCGAGGTCACTGACATACCGGGAGAAGTCGCTGGAGGTCGGCAGCATATTGTCATACTTTGAGCTCTTGTCGCAACATTCGTTTAAGTCGAAAAACGACGCTCCTGGTATGTGTTTCTGACTGAAGTCGTGTATGTGGTTCGGGTTGCTTCTCGGTACGTAAGTTCCATCCAGAACACGAAGTTTTGGGCCGACGAGTTTAGTTTTGGCAGCGTCAGCCAACCACTGAGCGGAGACCACAGCGCGAATCTGTGCCACCATGATAGGAGGCTGGATACAATATTTCAACGTAAGCTAAGTGGCATTACATTGGCAAAGGTAACGGTACACGTCTGTTATCTCGGACGTCAATATGGGTTACCTGTCACGTTCTGGAAATCAGTTATCGTTTATTACTGTCTGGTTCATTTCTGACCAAAGAAAATTACCAGCGCCCTCTACAGCAAGGATGTCCAAACTTTTTGCCATGTCTGTCAAAATTGGCAAATGAAAGCCACAAAAATCTTTTTTTTTAATTAAAAATAAAAATATTTACATACAATACTTTTATTTCCATTCTTTTATATTGTGAGCGCTTGAAAACCGGTCAAATTCCTTGTTTGTGCTCACAGTCTTAGCCAACAAAGCTGGTCTACATCTAAAAAAACAAAACAATCAATTTTTTAATAAAATGAACCAAGGTCGACTTATCATTAAACCAATTAGATTCCTAAATAACACTGATCCAATCAATAAAAAATGTTTTGTTCAAAATGACAGGCTTTCTAAAACAAAGACAGTTTCCAAACTGTTTCCAACAACAATTTTTTTGATGTTTATTGCTCTCTCTACATATAGGTTTTTTTCCCCCAAGATTAATTGGATATTGGTCAAAATTTGTTATTAACATAAAAAAATATTCTTTATCAAGCCATAGTGACATTCCTACAGCATAACCACCATTTTAATGTAGGGATTCTGACATCTGGATGCAATGTCTTGTTTCCTGCCACAGACAGCAACAACAAACAGAAACATTTTAGTGTCATCTGTCCAGAGCATCTATTTCCACATTTCCCCCGCACAGCATGTGCTAAACCAAATACTGTACTTCCTGTTGCTTTTCTTCTGGTCACTCTTCCATAAAAACTAACTTTATAGCTGTTCCCCATGTTAGAAACTTTTCAGGACTTCAGTGAAAAGCTATATTTATAAAGAGATTAAATTGCACACAGATAAACTATTTGCTATCACATAAATCCAAATTAGATTGGAGGTTATGATTCTGAAGTGCTCACAAAAGAATATATTGCTATAAAGTCAGATGAAGGTCAGCAGTAATATGAATGTGATCAATTTTAATCGCACATTAATTGAAATTCACACATCAATTCTGACACTGTTGAGTCCTTAAATACTGCTAATTGGTATCCAACTCTCTTGAGGTAGAAAAAAAATACAAAGTTGGATCTTGGTTTTAAGAACAGGCTTAAAATGTGCAACATTCTGCTACAAATTACATCACTACAAAGACAGTTTGAGTTTTAAGACGCTGCCCGAGGAATCTAATAAATGTAAGATAAACATGTTTCTCTTGGCTCATTCGTTGAGGTACAAACAATTATATCTGGGAAGAATGAATCTGCAGCTCCCCAGAGGAGCATCATGTGATAGGAAATGGGATTTGAATAATAAAAAAAAGTTCTGAACAAAACAGATCATATGAATGGAAAGAGCTTAATTTTATTGGACAATAAATAAATTACAAAATCACATGATGTGGGATTTGTACAGATGGCGTGAAGCCATAATCAGCCGCCTCTTTGCTCACGTTTGTCTGCGTTTTAATTGGTCGGACGTTTAGTGTATCATTTTCATTGTGCAGTCAGTTCAACTACAAAAGTGAGCAACTTATACCTTTTTAAAAATGCAGTAAAGGCAGTTATTTGAAGAAAATCACAAAAAAATGTGACAATTCCTTTAATGCTACGATCTACAATTGAAATGCATTGAGTTCTGCAACATTTACCAGTTTTCATAATTTATCATTGAATCATTACATTAACAGCAGTATAACAACAGATTGTAGCACCATAAGATGCATGCAGATTTAAGGCACTTTGGCAGTTCAGTTTTCACATTATTGAGCAGTTATGCATATTGAAACACATTATTTAAAATGTAATATGAATCAATTTCTTTAATTTTATATTAAAGAATTAAATATAAATATAAAATAAAAACTAGATTATATTTGCACAGCACAGAGTGAGATTCTCTGAAATTATTTCTTCTACAACTCTTAAAATCTGCATCTTTCTTTAAGTGAAGTTAGTCGTGATTCATCAAAGCCTTTCATGTGCTCATCCCAGCACAAACCTCCCAATACAAGGCGAGTATTTTAAGCTTCTCCACAGCAAACCGTTGCTCCCATCCTCATAGAGTGACCTGGCTATCACTCCTTCTTTCCCTCTGAGATGATGAGCTCTGGAGGAGCCCTTTTGAAAAATTCTCCCCAGGATCCGTCGTAAAGACCAACCCCAGAGTAGCCGAGCCGGTGGGCAGCCAGAATCACGTGACACGCTGTGACTCCAGAACCGCAGGAGGCCCAGAGCGGCTTCTCCAGGTCCACCCCGGCCTCCTGGAAGAGCCTGGTCAGATTCTCAGGGCTGTGGTGCTTTCCAGAGGAATCCAGGAAAGACGTGAAGGGGATGTTTATGGTTTCGGGGAAATGACCCGGGAGGATATCTGAGCAGGGAAGACAGAGAAGTGGGAAAACGTTCCCCCGGTGAATGGTATTAATCACAAAAAGGCATCAAATGCAAAAATGCTGGCATTATCGCTTTTAAAAATACAATTAAAAAACCCTGTAATACCATTCCAGCCTGGGCTGCATCGCAAATTTATCGTTATTGTATGGATATTTACAATATCCCAAAGATCTGCTGGGACTACATTAAATATTAGACTTTTTTTTAAAAATATGCAAGACAGATTTATTGTTTTGAATAAAACCATCTTGTTGGGATTATAATAATTTAGAAGCTTTTGTTCCAGTAAACGGATACGTTATCACAATCTGGGGTTTATGTTTGCAATGAACACAAACATATATGTTTATTTAACCCAAGTCTAAGGTCATGGCAACATTAACACAGGTTATTGTATAATGTCCATGCATGTTCCATATTGTGGTGCCCTAAATCCAGCTCACACTGATATTTAGACCAGTCAAATGTCTGCTAAAGCTTATTCTTCTCCTTGGTTTTCCTCGTAAGCAATTTAAATTTATGGCTTTTGTGACATGTAAAATATTTACATTATCTGTATCATCTCCTTTTGTGTCTAAAATGTAAAAGAGTTGAGCTTTAAATGACCTTAAGCTTGACCTGTGTCCTGTAATCTTTAACAGCCTGTTTGTTCACTGGCGTTTATGGAAAGTTTTGTTGTTTCGCTAACCTTCTCTGGGTTCTGGTTCGGTACCCCGGAACCTGCCAGCAGACCTGGCATCCACCACCTGGACCTGCTTGGTCTTGATGTTCTGCAGCACATCTTCATAGCTCTTCACCCAGGACTGGTTCAGGGTCGCCTTGAAGTCCGTCTTCTCCGGCTTGGTGTAGTCGGAGGCCACCGGGTGACCGTCAGCCACCCAGTGCCTAAAGCCTCCGTCCAACACCGACACCGAGTTGTGCCCGAACACCCGAAAGGTCCACCACAAACGCGGCGCGGTGTACGAGCCGAAGTCGCTGGTGTCGTAGACGACGACGTGGGTGTCGTTCCCGATGCCGAGGTCACTGACATACCGGGAGAAGTCGCTGGAGGTCGGCAGCATGTGGTCGTACGGGGAGCTCTTATCGCAGCATTCATCTATGTCGAAAAACGACGCTCCCGGGACGTGTTTCTGGTGAAACTCCTCTTTGGCGACTCGCTTGGTTTTTGGCAAGTACCAGGACCCGTCCAGAACACGGAGTTTTGGACCAACGAGTTTGTTTTGGATGGCATCGGCTAGCCACTGAGCAGAGACCATTGCAGGAGTGGGATCCGCCGCCATGTTGGAGAGGTCAAAATAGGCGTGTGTTTAATGTCAGGTGCAGAGATAACGCGTGTCCCGCCCTATTCTTACCAAACAAGCCCATCAGCTTATTATAAACATGTATTTGAAGACAGTTAAATCGTTTTAGTCATATCTTTTTTTGGGTTGCCATATGACAAGAAATTATTATTATTATGCTTATTGATGTAAGCATCAATAAGCATTTGTTTTCAAATTAGTTAAAAATGGTACTCGATACATACAGCTTCAAAGACAACTGTGTGTGAACAGTATAGCTAAAATACGTGTGTATATGTATCCGTTGGTTCTGCAGTTTGTTCCGTTTGACTTTTTGTGTTAATTTCTTTACATTCTTTGTATCCCTTGCCAAGAGACGTATTTATTCAGTTTTTCTTCTGTTAAAAGACTCAAAGCACATATTCAAGGAAACGTGGAGTTGAATTTCCAACTAAAAATAAACTAAGATGACTTTCAAATATACTAACATTTGAAAAATATGATCTTGGTCCTTATTCGTGACTGATAAAATTACTGACCTAATCAAAAGGAAAGGACAGTTGAAGTACAAGCACACATCACAAAAACTCAAAATGAGACCATTATCTATTAATTTTAAATTATTTTAGTAATCTGGAAATTTAGTCAGCTTTATCATATAAGGAAAACCTCTACAAAGCTGGAAAAATGTATTGTCAGCCATTATTAGAGTAGAATAAGAGAAATCCTGGGCAATTAGGATCTTGTCAGCCAAGGATTAACAAGTTATTACTCTGATGAGCTGTAATAATGGGGATAAGTTAATGGCTGTCTTTATTATTTGTTTTTGTTGGAACATGTTAACTGTCATGAGGACAAGGTTGTCTCCTGACGGGACACGTCACTAAGGACACGGTATTCTCATGATAGTTGAAAGGAAAAATAATATTTCCAATATTCCAGTTTTGCCGCTTGGTCATCATCAAACAGTGCAGCTTCAGAATACCTTATCTGATCTCTTTTGTCCTGTCCGAATTTTCTTGGTTATTTAAAAGGCAAGCCTCAACCTGTCAGATGGTTCAATATTTTTAAGGTTTCTTTATTTAAGCTTTCACCTTACAAACCTGCTCCTTATGCTCTAGTCCCAGCTAATGTGACCTAATCCTCCATAATGTAAGACCTTTTGGAAATGATCAGATGATGGGTAGTGCTGCAATTGAGTGGATCGTAATATATATTTTTTTAATCCTTGAACTTGTAGGGATTAAGGGAACATCAACAGGGTCGTTTGGATCATATTTATTGCAGAGATTTTCATTTATTTATGTGAACAATAATGCTCCCGAAAGTGTTAATTATGGGATGCTACAAAGCTGAGTGCTTGGTACAATACTGTTTATATTTTTCCACTTGGTAATATGGGGAATATGTATCTATTTTACTCTAATTACATTGAAAAATTCCCTAATGATTTACTTTTTAAATTCATAATAAACATTTTGGATTCCACATTAGATAAGAACTCTACACTTTACGATGCATAAATAGAAATTACAGATAGGCATTCATTTTTCTTCTTTTTGACTTTTCTAGTTAATTTTTATGCAAATAAAGCTTAACATGTTTTCCATCTTTTGAAGAAAAAAAAAAGCACATTTACCCAAGATAACATTTTATCTTTGCATTTTCAATTTGCTTTTGTTTCAGAAACAAAAGCAAATTGTGCATAATTACATATGAACATTAATCAAGGAATGTAACATATCTCCCGGCCCATACCATAAAAGATAAAATGGATAAGAAATAATACACAGATATGTTGAGAAAGTCCTATCTGCATAATGTAAAAAAGTTTCATAAAATGCTCTTCAGCTGCAGAAAACCTACATCTTCCCCTGTTAACTTCCATTTATAAAGCACTTAATTTATAATGTTAAACATTTTTAATAGCATTCTCTATTATCCCAACATTAGTAAATAAAAATATACATCCTGCAGCATAAGTTAAGGGTTGTACTCTTAAATTCACACAGCAAACAGACTAATCACATTTCAAACAGAAACATAATCCGGCTCCTAGCTTATATTAAAATGGTTTATGCCTTCTTTCCCTCCCCCTCAGAGATGATGAGCTCTGGAGAAGCCCTCTTGAACCACTCCACCCAGGCGCCGTCGTAGAGATAAAGATCGGAGTGTCCGAGCCGGTCGGCAGCCAGAAGAACGTGGCAGGCGGTGACTCCCGAACCGCAGGAAGCCCAGATCGGCTTCTTCGGGTCCACTCCAGCATTCTCGAAGAGCTTGGTCAGGGCCTCGGTGTTCTTATGCTTTCCATTAGATTCCAGGAAAGTTGTGTAGGGCATGTTGATTGCTCCGAGGAAATGCCCAGACTGTATATCTGAGAGGAAATAGATAAATGGGGAAAGAGTGTCAAAAAATTATTTTGTTTTCAACTACTAACGTTCAAGAACTGCAAGAAGCAGAACTTTCAAAGAAGGCATTTGGCTCATAAAACCTTCAGAGTTCACATTGTAGTGCTTTCAGACAGTCAGTTAGCAGCAGTCAGACCGGTAAATTTGTGCACTGTCATTGTGAGTAGCAACAACTGTGCAGCAACGTGGCGTGGCTGCCAAGTGAAGCTTCATCTCCAAGCCAACAAGCTTTTCAGGTTTTATATCAGCTCTCAGCATCGCTGAACCAGGATGACAATGATTTTTAGCCAAGATTTATGGTTTTATCAACAGAAATTGTAAGTTTTAAGGACAATAGAAAAGAAATGTCAACATAACATTATCACATTAACCAAACTCCTGTTAGTTACAGAATTTATTTTAAGATTTCATTGCTGGTTCTGAATAGTTTGATTTGGATAATCTTGGATAATTGGATACTTGGATAATCCAATCTAAATGTGATTTTACCTTTGCAGTCACAGCTCCATTTTAGCCTAATAATAATTTGAAGTGTGAATAAAGACCCACCTTATCTTATTTACATTCAACAACTCAACTTTATTGTTGTATCACTGTGTTCTCTAGAGATGCACCAAGAAAACAGCTGGAAACTGATTGTTGGAAAACTAAAAATTATTAGTAAAAATTAGTGCAACCGCACAATGGTAACATTACTCCTAACTGTGGAAGTTGTTACTGAAGGAAAAAGACTTAAGGTTTATCATTTCCAGCATCAGTGGTGTGATTCACATAAAGTCAGAAGTAAAGACAGTAAAAGCATTTAAAACAAAGAATACTGAGATGAAGTGTGAGAGAGTGAGACTTTCAGCCGATAACAGGAAGGCTAACTGTATTACAGAAAACTTTCTCCACTTCATCCTTTTGCGATTTTACATTTGTGATGGAACATGCTAGATTTGGAAACTTATAGGCTAGATGACCCAAGTAGCTAGCAATGCTAATTTTAGGCATTTTACATTTCATTCTTATTTTTGTCTTATCCTGTTTTACAGTTTTCAATGCTGTTCTTATATTTTACCTCTTAAAATAGAAATTAAATAAACCTGAAAGCAATATCTTGAAGTCAACGCTTTATCAAAGATCAGACATTGACCACAAAATACTTACAAGCACATCTCCAGTAATTACTTTATTTCTTTCTATTGCAACTAATTTTGCATGCTTTTTATGGTTTTATAGAGAGACAACAGATAACTCTTGATTATTTTAATCAAGTCCTTTGCTTTACAACCTCTTCCTGCCACAAATAAAGTTGACTCAAAACCAGTAAAACACAGTCAGTCTGGCTGGCTGTACTCTATGGCATTGAATCTTTGGACTATCCCGGGTCAGGCTTCACTTTCAGCCCATTTTCTACATGAATTGGTCTCCTGTGAATCTATGATTATTATACAAGCACATTAAGCATTTATTAATGTTTGTTATCAATGCATTTTAAGGCCCTCCTCACCTCCTCTTGGTTCTGGGTCGGTACCCCGGAACCTGCCACCAGACCTGGCATCCACCACCTGGACCTGCTTGGTCTTGATGTTCTGCAGCACATCTTCATAGCTCTTCACCCAGGACTGGTTCAGGGTCGCCTTGAAGTCCGTCTTCTCCGGCTTGGTGTAGTCGGAGGCCACCGGGTGACCGTCAGCTACCCAGTGCTTAAAGCCTCCATCCAACACCGACACCGATTTGTGTCCGAACACCCGGAACATCCACCACACTCTGGGCGCGCTGAACGAGCCGAAGTCGCTGGTGTCGTAGACGACGACGTGGGTGTCGTTCCCGATGCCGAGGTCATTCACATACCGGGAGAAGTCGCTGGCAGTCGGCAGCATGTGGTCGTATGGGGAGTTCTTATCACAGCATTCATCTATGTTGAAAAACGACGCTCCTGGGATGTGTTTCTGGTGAAACTCCTCTCTGGTGTTCCGCTTGCTTTTCGGTAGGTACCAGGACCCGTCCAGAACACGGAGTTTTGGGCCGACTTGTTTGTTTTGGATGGCATCCGCCAACCACTGACCGGAGACCACAGCGGGAGTCGGAGCAGCCATGACGGGGAAGGAGCGGCAGGAGAGCGGGGAGCAAACAGACTTGATCCCGGAAGAAACAGTTCGCATTTAACTGTTCGTTCATCCCGCCCTGATCTCCATCTATCCAGGGAAAGAGCTCGATTTAACTCTTTCATTATTTGAAACTGTGTAATATGTTACTCAAAAGATATTAGGTAATGTTATTATTTTTTTAACAGGTTAAACATCCTGCAGAAAGTTAAGTATGGCTTCAAGCTGCAAAGAGGGGAACAATTGGAAAAAAAAAACATTTCAATGCAAAAATAATAATAAATCTTGGAACAAAATTGTTTTGAATTTGGATTCTGCCTCTAAAACACAGTTTTACATATTTAATCACATAATCGAGTAAAAGATTCATGAAAATAGTCAGTTTTTTTTAAGAAAAGCAATATACTACTAACTTCAGGTGAGTTTTCAGATTAAATATTTGTGCAAAGAATTAAATGAGTAGGCTACGTCAAAACTAATTAAAATACTAAATTCAACTATGATGGTTATTTCATCTTTTACTGACAATAAAAAAAATGTAAAAGATCAATTATGTTTCATGCAAAAGCTATGAACCAACACAGTTTTGAGCAGTTTGAACTGCACTTAGACGTTTTGGTCAGCATGTGGCAGTGTTTGGATGGCCTTCAACATCTTTGGAAACTGACTTCAGTTTCATTGATTACTGCCGCAGCCAGCCTTATGTAAAGTAGAAATTAAGTTAAATCGATGAAGCAGCCTGAAAAAGATCAATAAAAGCAGTTTACAATTCACCTCATCTGAAGAAGTCCAAGAACAACTGAGAAACAAATGCACCATTCATCTATGTCACAATCGTCTGGAAAAGATTACAGCCATTTCTAAGGCTTTGAATCTGCAGCATGTATCCAGTCATATAAAATGGTGAAATACGTTTTATTTTAGATGAGTCTCCACATATTCCTCATCTGAATTTTGAGTTTTGACGAGATCTGTTGTGCAATTACATTTTTTGGCCACTTGATGGCGGTGTTTCATATTAATGTGGTTGAAGCACCGACGGGATTCGCAAACACTTCCATTATTCCAGCTTGGGGTTTTATGGATAGGTTACGGGTGTGTATACTAGGAAACTGGGATAAACCCGATAGAAAAACTTTTGGGGCTGACCCCTAAATAATCAACAGAAGTATCTGCAGCAAAAAACAGTGAGTGAAAAATGCATATTTTTGTAACAAAATATGAAGTAGAGGGCGACTGTAACCTTTAACCTGAGTTTAGCTTGGTTTGGTTCAAAGGGTGCTTCTGTACAGTGTTTCAGAAATGGGAAAATTATTACAGATCAAATCTTCTCAAGTCACAATGTACCACTGTTTAGTTTGTACATACATTGCCACCACCCCACCACCCACACACACATATGCACACACACAAATGATGACAGGTTTCTTCTTCTGTGGGTGTGCACATATTCTGCAGGTGCACATGAGCTGTGCCTGCTTACACAACACATTACCTATTTCCCTAGCATCTGTCCTCAATGTATGTGGCACAATGCTATCTAAAGATCAGCGGAGAAGGTAGTGCAGGTATCATGGAGTTACTGAAATAAAGAAGCAGGAGCAGCCTCTGAAGGAAGAACTCTTTACTCTCTTCACGTCTCTAGATAAGTAAAATACAAATTGCATGGAAAAACTGGGACAGAACAAAAAAAAAACACAAAAACAAAAACACTGCAGCCTCCAACCTTGAAACGACAGAACTCTGTGTCTAAGTATAGTGAGCCGGTGGACTGAACACCAACACAGAACAACGTTGGCTCAGCAAGCTATTACAGGATGATAAGAGAAGTTATGAGTCCCAAAGGAGAAAAATATGTGCATACACAACAATCTCATCAAAGAATTACAATTTCTAAAGTAATTTGAGTCTATAGTTAATGCAATAATAACATAAAATAAGTAATCAATACTGCATTTGTCTTCTGCTGTAGTTACAGTGGCTCTCAGTGGATATACTCATGTTAAAATGTCAGATTTTTTCATGTAAAAATGACACTGATAATTGGAAATTATTTCTCAGACATTTATTCTGAACAATTAACCAGAAAATCAATTAATAATAACAAAAAAAGGCTTAATAGACTTAAAGCCCCACTTTGCTAAAGCATCTTTTCACCTTTCAGTCTATTTACAGACTGATGGCGCATTTTGTACTTTAGGAGTTAAAACAGTACAGGAACACACTCACATATAGAGGTTGTTCCACACTGTGTGAGCTACTGGCTTAATGAGATTAAAAACGGTCAAATAGTTTATACAGTAAACTTTCACCATCTTTTGTGAGTGTAACCACAATTTCGGTGGCCTTTTATGGTGTTTAGTAGCAGCCAGACAAGAAGAGAAACTAAAATTAGATAATGGGCTTTTCTGTTGTTGTGAAATTTGAACAGAGGACAAAGGTTAAGGAAAGAAAACCAGGATTCGAAACTGACCAAATCCTTCTTTTTGTGGTTTGTAATCCCGCAAATGCTCACTTGAGTGTACGATCATCTGGTGATTCGTTGTGACCTTGTATAAATAGAATATAGGAAAAATGATCTACATCATATGAGCAGCTGCTTCTTCACTTCTGTTTTCTGTGTTCTGTTTTTACTCAGCTGTCCATATTTTTTTGAATACAAAGAAGAAGAAACAGGTTAAATAAGAACTAAGAGAAAACTATGTCAAGTTCTAACATATCCCATTTGTGTTTGCTACAATCCATCCTTGAAAATGCTTTATGATTTTTTTTTACAATTCTGAATCATAATCTTTTATGTGCATGAAATAAGACTGATTATCTATCCATTCTTTATTTTGTTTCTATGGAGGTCTGCAGTCTGTTCTAACTAACTCAAAAAAGGATTAACACACAGAAAAAAGACAAACTTGCATTTTTACATCAACAACAAAAAAAATGTAAACTTTTCGTACACAATTTCAGTCTGAGAGAGGAAAGCATTATAATTGTGGTAATCTGGCGTACAGTGGTGGACAAAAGTTCTGAAAAGTAGAAATGTTCCTTTTTAATGCTAATGTGTAGATGTCACCACTTTACTAATTAGAATATGATTTGTGCCCACTGCTTTTTTTTGCTCATATGGACAAATCATTAATACTTTTTAAAATATTGGCTTTATGCAGATGACAATCAGCTGTTTTGTTATATTATCCAAACTAAGAAAGTTGACACTAAGGATGTGGAGCTGTCTCTCTATTGACAGCACACACATTTAAGCAATAGAAAACCTGTTCAAAGGAAAACTTAAATGAAATCTCAAATATTGATACTGCACAAATATCAGTCAGAGAAAGATTTCCACAAAAAAATTGTCTGACCTAAAACTTAAATACCTATTTTTAAAATTTCTGTCAATAAATACCTAAATGGGGTGACTTTGAGGGGCTGAGTTACCATCCTCAGTTCACGAGGCTCAGCTGGCCACCAAAACAACTCTACTCCTTAGTTGTTTATTAGGGATTACAGAAATGCCAAAAACAGCTCAGTGGTATTTCCTGGAGAATACCTTACAGTAAGAATATTTTATGATTTTCTTTCACCTGATCCTAGCTTAAAAACACTTCTCAGTTCTCCTTTAGGGTGAAACACACAGAGTTTCTATAGAACTAGACTCAAAAAATCTTCTTGCTTAGAGTTGTTGTTGAAACATAAGACATTAATAAACAATCTGATGTGTAATGATGGCACTTGACAAAACATAACGTTTCATTTGTTCTATGTCTGTAGTTTTGTGTTTTATGACGTAAAGCACTTCAAAATGCCTGAAATGTGCTGTATACATAAAATGTGATTGACTGACTGATTCACTAATTGATTAAAAAAGATATTCAAAATATTTTGTTGTTTAATACTTCTGTGCCCACTTTCAAATAACACCCTGGGCAACTGCCCTAGTGGACAATTTTACTTCCGATACGTAGTAATTTTTATGCCTCTTAAAATATGTTATTGGTCGGTCCAGCCAGATATCATACTGAAACAAAGAAATTCATAGGAAATGCTGAGTGTTCAACTTCTTTACTGTCGTGAAGACACCTGCGTACTCACAGAACTTAAGTCTGACACATCAGCGTTTTGATAAGGATCAGTTAAGGAGTTAATCTCATCAGAAGGGAAGTTTATGCTTGAAAAGGTTTCTGTATGAGGAAATTAGCCTGACATTTTCTGGTAATCTGTAAGAGAGATCCCTTTTTTTTCTGGAAAACAAACGCAAAAGAACATAATCAGCTTTTTTCATCCCCAGGAAGCCTGCAAAAGATTTGCTTTGGGGAGCCTTTCATGAATTATATAGGCGTAACAAGAGTATAAATACACTCAGTTGTTGATCTCATCTGCTTTCGTTAAGACGTCTCAGTCCTATGATGGTCATACATGTAAAAAAAAATGACTGAATTTCACCACATTACCCTAGCTACACCAAGGTGAGTAAGCTGATCATCGGAAATCTCAAAGAGGAGCCATGAGTATTTATTGAAGCCTGACATTCATTCATGTTCAGGTCCTGGAGTGAAGCTTGAGATCAAAACAGCAAAGGGCAAATCATCCGAGTGGAAAGACACGAGTAAGTTCTGTCACATTGTTTTACACACATCATCACATATGTGTAAAATTTGGAAATTATACTATTCAAAGTGAAACAAATGATTTGGCTTAATGCATAAAATATCAGATTTTAGAAAATTATTATTATTTTAGGTAATAATTGGATTAAAGGAAGGAAGAAACTTACAGACTTTGATACTGACCACTTTTTTAAATTATTTGCTGTAAATTACTAGTGTATGGTGACTACTTGGGGGATTATAATTCAAAACATTACTGAGTAAATTCTTATTAATTTGACCATTCCTCTTTTTATTTCTAGATTTTTCCAGGTTCTTTCTTTTGCTCAACCCTCAGTTTTTCTCAAGGATTTCGATCTGAGACGATCAAGGGCGATTCATTTATTTCTTATGAGCTACTTCAGTCTTATATTATGTTTTACCATATTTAACTTCAATTGTATTTTTTGTCAGTAAAAGAAAAAAACAAACAAAGCAAAACTTGAAAGTTTATTCAGGAAGATGGCTGGGTCATGAGAGGCGGAGAGAAGGTTTCTTAATTGGAGTCACAGCTTCTTCATTATGGTAAAAAAAAATCCCTTGTTTGTGCAGTCCATTCCCAGTTTTCCTCCCACTGAGTGGTCTCCCACTGGAGCAACTGGCCAAATCTTGAACAAAGTCCTTTATGAGGTAAGATCATTTTTATTCTGGAATGACCACAACAAGAGAAAAATATTTTTTAAAAATAAATAAATTAACAGAAAGTTTATAACCTTATCTATACATCCCAGTTTATAACGACTGTACCATTTTCATGCATTCTGACACGTTTTTCTTACCTGGACATATTTCTGTCCTATTAATGTTTTATTGTGATAACAAATCCTGACATGCAGTTGAAGTTTCATATGAACATATTTTTTGCGGAGTTGAGGTGTTGCTTTTCTATCATACTTAAGCAAGTCAGAGAAACCTTACCTGTTATTGATTTGCTTGGATAAAAGTTGGGGATATTGCGACACAAGCCCAAAAAAAGTGATTGTTTTATTGGTGCGTAACATTCCTTGTAAATGTTCTGTTGGCTCATTTCACCTCTGCAGTAAATTTCCTCTAAATATTTGCGTGTATCACAAACCCAGCTTTCTTTTAAAGCCTGAATCCTGCTGAAGTCGGTCAGACCGCAGATAGCCGGCACTGTGTGGATGATTTGAACAAATCAAGACAAATCTAATTTCCACCGCGTTCCCTTGACGACCATAAAGTTGTAGTTTTAGAGAAAGGAGTAACTGCTTTCACGTGTGAGCAGACGGGCCTCGTTACTGGACACTATGGAGGGAGCCGTTCTCTTCAGCAGTGGTGGGGTGCATTCCATTCATGTCCACCAATTTCACACACAAAGAGAGCTGTGTTGTGCTGTTTTAAGCATTAACAATCTAACCGACTTATTGGTTCCACTAATGTGAGAACGGTTGGGCATCATGTGAAGGAAACGTATGTCATACTGTGTGTAATATATTTTCACTGTGTGTGTGTGTGTGTGTGTGTGTGTGTGTGTGTGTGTGTGTGTGTGTGTGTGTGTGTGTGTGTGTGTGTGTGAGAACATGAGAGCTGTCACTTACTTCAGAACTCTGAGCTTGTAAGTGAAATCTGCCTTCTTCTGGGAAACAAGATAAGAAGTAATTTCCTTTCTCCCAATCTAAAGTTGTAAAACTCTATGGGGTTTACTTCTTAAAGAAGAATTTTAATGTTGATATCTAATAATTAGACTTGGCTTACCGCTGCAGCACTAAAAACAGGCCTAGCAAATTTTTCAGTAGGAATGACTAAGATGCGCCATTTAGGTGTGATTTAATTTTAGAAAATTAAATATGCTTCGTGAAACATTTTGCAGGCAAATCTGTTTACTGCAAAATTATGTTTCTGTCGTGTTCTTTCCACTTACTTCCTTTTTTGGTTTATAATACAATGTATAAAATACAATAGCATCAAGTTGTTGATGCTGTACCTGGGTATTAGAGATACAGTTTGTACCTGTAATGTCCCCAAAATCTGAAAACATGTAAGTTACATAAATTATTTTTGCAATACAGTCATTCCCCTAAAATGATCAGCAGCTTTTGGAGTTAACTGTGTTGGATTGATTATTGAAAACATTGATGTTTTCTCCAATGACAGTGTCACTTTTGTTCCTTCTTCGTCAAACCCCCTCAGTTCCAACAGGATGACGCTTCTTGAATACCCAGTTCCAGAGTTGGACGCCACCCTGCAAGAAGTGAGCCGTGTTCTGCAGCTCACACTAAGCCCAGATCTTTACCTTGAGTTCAAAAGCACCCTGGAACAGCAGAGGAATGCCCTGGAAGAGGCCCAGGGGAAATTACAGGCCATTGCAGCAGGCCAAGAGAACTGGGTGACTGAGCAGTTCAAGAGGGGCTTGCTTTCTTGTGCTGACCCCCTGCCTACTTCAACGGCCCTCCCGGTTGTTCTTCTTCCATCTAAAGTTAAGGGATGCTCTCAGCTTGGGAGGGCCGCTGCTCTGCTCTGGGCAGCAGCAAAGTTGTACAGTGAGCCCCTCCTACTGGAGGGCGATGTTCCTATGGAACGCACTCAGCAGTCTGAAGTGTTCGCCGCCAGCCGTATTCCTGGCAAGAGCCAAGATGAAATTAAGGTGAGATTAATACAGTAAATATCAAAACATTTGACCTTACTAAAGAACATTTTGACGCTGAATTTGCTTCCTGTTCACTTACTATACTGTGAAACTCTGTTCATCAGGTCTATCCAGATAGTCTCCATGCCATCATCACCTGTGCCGGTGGAGCATTCCCCGTTGACATGCTGTGGCGTCCCAGCACCGGTGGACCTGTGTCTGCACGGTCCTTTGCAGACATCTACAAGCAACTGGCCCAGGTGATGGATCAGCCCAAAGCTGGGAAACAGAAAGATCCCTCTGTCATCTGCAGCCTCTCAACTCTGGAGCGCAAGTCCTGGGCTTCCCTCAGGGAAGAGATTCTCAAACAAGGAGGTGATGTGCAAAAATCTCTCGAGCTCATGGAGAGCGCCGTCCTTACACTCTGTCTGGAAGATAGTGATGCCCCCTCTGAAATGGCTGACGTCCTCAATGCAGTGAGGCTGGGAGGAGGAGGAGAGACTCCATGTCTGAGACATTATGACAAGGTATATCTAAACTGGTTTTTAATTAGCTGATAGAAAAATATGGATGAATAGTAATTAGGAAGAATAATTAAGGCCTTCTGTAGTTTCATTGTACATAAAAGAAATTCTTCAAGTCTGCAGAAAGTTTCTATTATCAAATAAAGTATACAAATTAGCTCAATTTATTTGAAAGTTTAGATAATGAGCAGTACTCTATAACTGTATATTCATTTAATGCACAAATGTTTAGATCCTAAGATTTACAATGTCTAAGACCTCTGTATCCAAAAACTGAATCCACGCCTGGTTCACTGAAAAGAGTAAAGGTTATTTAAATCAACCAGCAGGATCATCAAGGAACAAATCAAAACCCAATGTTACAAGATGTAATTTATTCAAAGATTAAGTTACAAACAAGATTTTTTACTTGTGGGTTTAAAAGTTTTGATATTTTAAGAGATGGCTGAACTTTCAGGAAGAAACCAATGCAATTTTTTATGTTTTTTTTTTCTTTTTTTTTGCAGGTCCTGAACCTTGTTGTGTTCAAAGACAGCACGGCTGGGATGGTGTTCGAGCACAGCGCTGTGGATGGAATGGTAGCTTCTCTTGTGACTGAACGTATATATCATCTGTCTGAGACTGTTGATTTAAACCTTGTCAATAATGACTTAGAAAAGATGGCCAAGCCTGAGATGATAAACACTGTTCATTCTGCATGTCCAAAAGCCCTAGATTTCCCATTTGAAGGGAACATCCAGCAGAACCCTGTACTGACAACAGACAATCTAGTTCTGACTTTTGATCTACCCTCATATCCTGATGTGTTTTCTACTTTTAGAGGGCTCAGGGGCTTGTATGATGCTTGGGTCAACTTCTCTTTGCAGCTGTCCCTTTGGCAGACTCTTGGGGCGTCTGCTGTCAAACATATGCTTGTCACACCGACACATATGCGGCACTACAAACATGGTCGTTGTGATCCCACGTACTCTCTCACAATGCATTCCAGGAAGTTAGTTAATACCTTGGGATCCCGCATTCGTCCTGATAACACCATCCACTACACTAACGACTTACTGCAGCAGTTCCATATTGCATTTTTAGAACACAAGAGCCTTATCAGAAGCACCAAAACTGGCAAAGGTGTTGGTCCACACCTGGCCGCTCTGCGCCGGTCTTTGCCATCTGACAATCCATTAAGAAAATTCCTGGATCCCTTTGGTTGTCCATCTGTATACCTCACAGGTTCTGACATGATGGAAGGTGTGGAGTGTGGAGTAGGGAATGCTTATGCACAGGACCAACTTGCTGTAACCTACCTTGGAAAGAAAGATAAGGTGCGACTTGTGCTGAACGGAAAGGGAGCATTTGCTCTTGCTCTGAAGAAGCTTCAAGAAAACTTCAAGATGAGCTTGAAGTTGTTGATGCTTTTAGCTGTTAGATATGCCATCACAAGCCAAATGGGGGCACTGGATTGCCTGTTCAAACAGCAAAACACAGAGAAGATGCTTCAATGCCAAGAGAATGTAGAGAAGGGCAAAGGTGCTATTGACCCTGTATCTGGCATGAGCTCTGACTACATCTTTGTGATTCATGGTGGTGCTGGAGAGGAGAGTATGCTGAACAGCAAAGTGACAGAGATGATTGAGTTTGCACTGCAAACAGCTTTGACCCTTGGGGCCCAAATTCTTGAACCAGGTGGCAGTGGTCTGGATGCTGTTCAGAGGTCTGTGGAAGCTTTGGAAGACTGCTTTCTGTTTAATGCAGGTAAAGGTTCAGTTTTCAACAAAGATGGCAAAAATGAATTGGAAGCAACCATTGTAGATGGAAGTCGAATGAGATCAGGATCTGTTGCTTGTGTGAAAAGTGTAAAAAACCCTATCAAAGCAGCCAGATGTGTAATGGAGAAGAGCTCACATGCACTGATGGTTGGTGAAGGAGCTGAAGAGTTTCTGCAAGGGCTGAAGGACAAAGAGAAGCCAGTTGGGCCAGAGTATTTTTACACTGATATACGTCACAAAGAGTTACTCGCAAAAGTCAGTGGTGAAAAGACCTCAAAAAACAACCACCCTCAGACAGTTGGAGCGGTGGCCTTGGATCGTTGGAACATATTGGCAGCTGCTACCTCAACAGGTGGGTTGGTTGGAAAACTAAAGGGGCGAGTAGGAGATACTGCAGTAGTAGGAGCAGGGATATATGCAGATGACAAGGTAGCAATTACCTGTTCTGGAGACGGTGATGTCTTTTTAAGGAGCAGTGTGGCAGAGAAAATAGCCAGTCTGTACCACAACAGAGGCTATAGCCTTAGAAAGGCCTGCAGAGAAGTGATAGCCCAAAATCTGAAAGATGTGTGTGCTGGTGTCATTGCTGTGGACAAAAAGGGTGATGCTGTCATTGAAACAAATGCTAGTGTGATGTTTGTGGCCTCAATGACTGGTGGCATTTCCAGGGTAGAAGTTCTCAAGCCGATGAAGAACTACATCAATGTGATCTGGGAAACAGAAGAGCTGGTTGCTTACCTGAACCCAAACCCTTGGACTCCTGGGTCAACCATTCTGACTAGAAAAACTCTGAGTGGGGCTAACAGTATCTTTCAGTTGCCCACACCTGATTTTGTAACTATGCTACAAGGTGCAAAAACAGTATCAAACTTGCTATGTGAGCGACTGGGAGTAGAACGTTGTGCCTTGATTTTTAATCCAAGCCCTGATAAACCAGCACAAATTAGATTATTGCCACTCTATGGGTTAGAACCAAAGTGGGAACCTCATCTTGCCGAAGAAGAGGAGTTCCACAGTCATGACACAGGCTTCTGTAACTCAAAAAGTGGCCCACGCTGGGATGATGAGGCACTGACTCAAGTTCAAGCCAAAATCAGAAATGCACTGCCTACACCTAATGCACCATTTTGCTTTGACTTCTTTGGTGACCCTTCCAATGATAACTTGTTTAGCCGGATTGTGAGGGGAGAACAGCAACAATGGAGAGTGTGGGAAGACAGTGAGCATGTTGCTTTTCTTACACCGTACCCAAATAGACCTGGTCTCACTGTTGTGGTACCACGCAGGCCCCTGTCCAGTGACATATTCAGTCTAGGAGATTCAGATTACAAAGCTCTGATCTTGGCCACATATAAAGTTGCTCAACTGCTGCAGGAAGGAATGAAGGCTTCAGGTGTTGCACTGATCTTTGAAGGGTTTGAGATCGACCATGCTCATGTCAAACTGGTGCCACTGTTACCTTCACCAGATGGGACAATAGCTGTCAAGCTACAACCAGAATTTTTCCAAACCTACCCTGGATTTGTGTCATCCTTGGATGGCCCAGCAGCTGATGCTGAGTCTCTCAAAAACACACTCTTGAAAATCACCCAGTGCAGACCTCCTAATTCATGGAAAGATCCTCAACTTCACTCCACACTAGCCATGAAAAGCCAGTGGTATCGCAACCTGTTTCAAATTCAAAACACTATGTTCCACAGCACAGTGGAATATTTCCACAATTCCTGCCAGTACTCTTATGCTCTGACCCCTCTCACCACAGACACCATATCTTCACCAATGGGCCTGGGGTCTGACTCAGAGCCAGTGTCTGTAAGTCTGCTTGGTCAAGATGTGTACCTGGCTGACTCAATGCAGTTTGTTCTTGAATACTTCCTTCGCTTTCAGGAGAACCTACCCGGAACCTATTACATATCTCCAAGCTTTAGAGGGGAAGATCCAGACAACACACACTTGAATCAGTTCTACCATGTCGAGTGTGAATTGTTAGGGGACATGGACAATGCCATTTCCATTGCAGAGGGATACTTGATCCACCTGACCAGGTCTATGTTGAAAAATCACTCTGACATTATCCAGAGCTCTGCTGGAACCTTAGCACACGTGACAGAAATCCTGCGCAAAATGGAAGGAAAAATTGCTCTGCCAAGAATCCCCCTGGCTCAAGCCATTTCCATGATGCCCTCTCCAGACTGCTTAGAGTGGGTACAAGATGGCCAACCCCTCTTTGGCAGAAAGCTAACTCGCAAAGGAGAGCACGTTTTAATAGAGAAATTTGGTGGTGCTGTATGGCTAACTGAGATGGACCACCTGGGAGTTCCTTTCTACCAGGCATACGTAGAGGGGACAGGACGGTCCAAAGCCAAAGCAGCAGACCTTTTGCTGGGGCTGGGTGAAACTGTCGGCCTTGGTGAACGCCACCCCACCCCTGAGATGGTACAAGAAGCCCTCAGGCACCATGCAGTACCAGAAGAGTCCTACAAATGGTACATTAGCATGCGCAAAGTGAAACCTCTCCTCACCAGTGGATGGGGCATGGGGACAGAGCGCTATTTATGCTGGCTGCTTCAGCATGATGACGTTAGAGATCTGCATATCATACCAAGAATGAAAGGAATAAAGTACATGCCCTGATCATACAATTACTGCAGACAATCAGGCCAACAGATGTAATATATTTGTGGTAACTAGTCCAAACTACAGTATACACCGTAGATTCATGAGCTTGCAAATACATCAGGGATGCATCATTTATAACTTAGATCCAAATTTCTATTCTTCAGCTTTTAAACATGATCTGTAGCCTTTTATCCAGATTATTGAAGCTTGCAAATATTTTTAGAACTCAATAATACACTGGATACAACTTTTATAACGTAGTGAAGTTACACCAGATTGAGTTGTTTTTCTTATTTTTAAGTGTCAAAACACAAATTTACTTATTATCTGCTTTCATCGCATTATGTTAGGACTATTAACACAAAACAAAGTAACAGTTTTCAAAATCAAAGACATATGAAGAATTTTTGTTTTATAGATAGCTGTGTTCAAAAATCATTATTGATGTCTGTAATGTAAACCGGTTTCATATTCATGTTTTTCTTTTCTGCAGCTTGCCTTTTTATGAAAATGATTTTTATATGAATCATATATCACTGTAGCAAATATATATTTGTCAGCAATCTGAATAACTTGGAGATATGTTTTGACATTTTCTGAAGAAAAGATAGTACATTTTGCTTTGAAATCTTTTTTTCTACTAGCTTTTACCAGTGTAAAATTTATTTGTTTCATGGTGGAATAAAATATTTGCCTTTGCAACTGTTTTCTGCATATCTGTATTGACTTATAAAGCTGATTGAAATTACACAGGTTAACAGCAGTCACTCAATGCTCCGTCATTTAGCTTTTATTACATTATTTCACCCGGGCGGAGTGGGATTGACCAAAATTATGACCATTTTGATGTTTTATTCTATTGAAATGTTACTAATGTCTGAGTAAAATGCTGCATATAGAGCAAAACTGAAAGAAATCGTTGAAGAGATGGCAAAACACTTGAGAATTGAACATTGAAACATAGTCCTACAAAGTTTTTTTGTTTGTTTAGTTTTTTTAACCAGGGTTGCTGAAAGCAAGTGCACATCCTACTCTTCAGATTTCTTGTAAAAAGTTATGTATTCTCATACCATGTTACAATTGTGTGATACTTTGCTTTGGTCTTATATGTAAAATTACAATAAAATTACATTAATAATTGTGCTTGCAAAACAACAAAACGTCGGACACATAGTATAGTATAGTATAGTATAGTATAGTATAGTATAGTTATTTTTTGTTAATTGAAAGAGGGTAATTTACTAAATTGAAAAATCATATTAAAACCAGTCACCAGCAACTCTAAGAAGGGGAAACTTGAAAATAATTAAGAAAATTTGATCAAATATAAACGGTACAAAAATGTGTCATAATATAAAAGCAGTGTGAAGTTGGAAAATAAAATACAATTAACAAAAAATATACAAAAGAGGAAAACAAAATGTTACATGTGGGCAGAGCATAGCTGCGAGACTTTTTTTTAACATTAAAACGCCGCATGTAAACCGGATGTAGTAGTTCTGTACTGACGTACTTCCTGTTGTCACCACCGTATGTGACCCCCGGCTACAAGAGACACCAGCCTCCTCCTGAAGACACCTTTCTGACTCCTGTTTTCTGAAACGTAGGTTAACTTTTGTTTTTTATTTGCTTTATCGTTGTGTCGCTGCTATTAGACGTCGTTTCGGTCTCGTACTGAACGCGACGTGTCTTCAAACCGGGCTTAAACTAAGGTCAGCGCCACTCGGCTGCTTACCGAGGTAAGCTAATAAGCTAGTGAGGAGGTGTGTGACTTTCTGGTGGACGTGACCAGCCATTTTCTACTCTCTCTAATGCCACCGGGAGATTTACTCGGCGAATATCGGTGTTTCAGCTTCAGGGAGGGACCAAAACAAAGCTGAGGTAACGAAGGACAATAATAGGTTGTGATGAAATGGTTGTCAACGTCCGGGCGGCCATGCATGTTTGACAACTAGTTAAAGATTAACAAACCCGAAGAAGCATGTGGATCTGCTTGTATGGTGAATTGAGAGCTTCATAACTTTTAATTGATTATTTTTGTATAAAGTTATTCATGAAAGGTGAACCTTTCATGAAGGCAGGTTTATTCGTTTACCTTTGTATATTCAGAGAAGTTAATGCATTCATATTAAATATGATTAATTTCTTTGTTTTGTGAGCTAAGAAGCAGAATGCCATACTTCTTAGCTCACAAAAACACTAGAACATTCAATAAACATTGATAAAGCAGAATACCATACTTTATCAATGTTTATTGAATGTTCTAGTGTTTTTCTTAGTAAATATGCTTCCATTTCAAGCTATTGTTACACCAACAAATATATATTTTAAAAAGGGTTATGTGTAATATTAAAGCGAGTAGAAGTAGCCTGTTTTGTTGATTGCAGGTTAAAGCTATGTCCTGTATAAATAAACTAGTCTAGTTCATTTTGATGATGCCCCAACTATTTGTAGAAGTTGAAGGATCAGACATTCTCTTTGCACTGTGATCTTCAGCTCTGAAATAGATTTTCAATTGGATTAAAATCGACTGAGTGGGTCGTTCACATAGGTTTATGTTGTTGTATGTTAAAGGTTGTTGTCCAGTTGGAAAAGTTCACACTTATCTCATCCTTTGATTTATATCAGAAACTTAACAGTTTCCTGACAATAAATCTGCCAGTATCTTACACTAAACAGTCCCACCTCCAAAGTTTTCTGTTTGTTAATGAACTTGTGCATTATGACATCCAGAGAGTTTAATTTTGATCTCATCGTGTGAGAATCGACAGCAGTCTCCAAGCTTTTCATTGTTTTGTCCTAAATCTCTGCAAATAGACCTGTGAAAAATTACATATTTTTCTGGACTATAAATTGTCCCGTTTTATTATGTTGGGTTTGTTTTCAGACCGTTTTCCAGTGATTTATTGATAATAGAATAATAATCTCAGAGACTAATAAACTTTAACTTTGTTCAGAATATTTGAGATGGGAACTGGAAATAAAACATCAACAGAAAATACAGAAGTGGATTAAATAAGCCATCGATATGTAGGTTGTGTATAATCAAATGCAGTTATCTGTTCGAGATCAATGTCTGCTAAAGATTAATTATGTTTTATAAAACCAGCTTAACCAGTCTGTGCTCTGTCACTGATGTGGATTAAAAAAATAATTTAAAATAAGCCAACAACGCTTAGCCTGGTGGGGAGGCAAGTAAAAGTCTGGTGGCCCGCCAGGCTTCTAATGCTTTGGTGGGAAATCTGAAATTGTTCTTCAAAAAATATAAATTATCAAAATGTAAATTATCAAGCTAATCTCAGTTTATTATGCAATTAATAGATGAACTGATTATTGTGACAGGCAACTTTCAGGCAGGCAATGTTTTCTTCATTGTAGTTTATTGTTGTCATGTAAAAACTGCAGCTGCTACATTCAGGTCTTGCTAATGTTCTGTTTAAAAGTTTCCTTGATTCTTGAATCATTTTCCTTGCTATGATTTTCTGAGGAATCTTACAAGGAGCTCCTGGCTTTCTAGTTCAGGGTGAAATATATATATATTTTTTCTTACACTTCTGAGCAACATTTAGACATTTTTCGATCAGTGTTGCCTCAGCCTGATTGTTGTCCTTTTCACTCAGCGTCTAGGGTCACCACCCTATCCATGTGTGTTCCCTGATGGGCAGCTGGTCCCGCGGTGCTGTGTTGGAGCTGTACAGGGCGCTGCTCCGCGCAGGGCGTCATCTTCAGTACACCGACCGGAACTACTACCGCCGGGCCGTGGCCCGTGAGTTTCGGCGCTGCCAGGCCCTGACTGTACCTGAGGATAAGGAGGAAGCGCTGAAGAGGGGCCAGTTCTTTCTCAACAGCAGGCTGGGCGGGCTTATGTAGGACGGGGGAGGGGAAGGCAACACCCGGTGGTGGGGTTGAGAGGTCGTCAGGATCTGCATCTCTCAGGTAGCATCAACAAAGAATGCTTGTTTTATTACCAAACCTGTTTTTTTTTTCTATTATAACTTCTTCAAAGTGAAACAATAGCTTCTTCTTCTTTTTTTCTTCTTCTCCTTCTTCTTCTGCATTCATTTTCTTGCTATGATCAGGTTTGTGTGTTTCCGGTGGCAGGATGGCGGGCGTGAACGGAGACCGCAAAGGGAAGAAAGACGACAACGGGATCGGGACCGCTATCGACTTCATGCTTTCCAATGCCAAACTCGTTCTGGGGGTCGGCGGGGCAGCCATGCTGGGCATCGCCACCCTCGCTGTCAAAAGAGTAAGTTTGACAATCCCAGTGTCTTTTTTTTTTTTTTTTCTTGGTTACCTTCACACACTTCCCTCCTGGAGGTGTGACCTGAGACCCTGTTGTTTGTGCAGATGTATGACCGGACCATAAGTGCCCCCACCAGCCCCACCAAGATGCAGCAGACGGGGAAGAGAAGCTGGGAAGAGCCGGCCTGGGTGGGCTCGTCTCCACGAGTTCTCAACCACGACATGAAGTCCACGGTTAGCCGCTCCCTGCAGTCTCTGCCCACAACCTCTTGCTCTTTTGAACCAGGTGAGGCAGATGTTCCTCTGTCACTCTGACAGCATTGTTCTGTTTTCAGATGTGCCTTTTTTTCCCTGTGTTATGCAGTGTTTAATTTTGTGGAAAAAAAGACAATCAGCCAAGTGTTTTCTTTTCTTCATTTGTCGACAGACAGCTTCCTTGGAGGATTGCTACTCTTTCTTTACAGTGGGTTTGGACCTTCTGTCTTCCCGTAGCTGTAATTTCCTGATGATTTTAGGTTCCTGATAACAAAACCATCTATAGAATCACCCTCTGTTATTTATTGCTTTTAGGTTTAGTGTTGTTTGCCAACTCTTGATAATGCGAAATCCTTCATATCCCTTTGAACTTTATTCCATTTTGTTACCAAACAACAAACTTTAAAGTATTTATTTTGTATTTTATGTGATGGACCAACATAATATAAAATATCGTTGTGACATTTTCAAGTGTTCAGATTCTCAGTTGGACTGAATTCCTCTAGTAAACACTTAATCTTTTGTAGCGAAGGATGCATCTGCACTTTAAGAAATACTTGAAACATGTTATAAATAGGTATTTTTTGTACAGTTGCGGCTTAATTACTGCTCTGATTGTTTTTCTTTGTTGTATTGCTTCTTTTTGGTGTTTGTACTCTACATTAATTGATTACCAAATTAGTTGACAATTGTTATCAATGGATTAAGTCCATTTTTATTCACTAACTGAAGTCTGGACCAGCTGGCTGCACTGTCAGAATGTTCAGATTATTTGTTAAAACCTTTACATTTGTTGAAGGGACTTGATGACTTTTGCAAAGAACAGTATCCACCCCTCTGCTCTGAAGTTTGTGTCCCTCTTCCTCTCAAAGTTCTGCTGCATTCTCAACAAAAGCGTCTCTGTCGTCTCCTCAGACTGCCTGCGCAGAGCCGCAGGTCGCTCCGCGGTGGGAGGAAGCGGCGCCACCCAGTCCAGCCTGCTGCAGGCCCGCATGCGCCTGTCCCTGCAGGAGCGTCTGTGGGACTTTTACCAGACCAGGGTCAACATCCCCGCCGAGGAGCAGGCCACGGCCAGGAGGGCGGCGCTGGACATCTGCGCCGAGCTGCGGGTCTTCCTTCACGCCAAGCTGCCTGACATGCCGCTCAGAGAGATGTACCTCAGCGGCAGTCTCTATGACGACCTGCAGGTGAGCGCCGTCGCTGCTCGACCGGTTCCGGAGGCGCGACCCGTACAGTCGGCTAATTTTGAGTGTGTTGAAACAAACACTTCCAGAAAGCTATTTTAGTTCTTTTTTCTTTTTGTTTGTCTTTGTGCTGGGCAGTTTAAGAATAATCCAGAACAATTTATTTCTTCATCTCAAGCACAAAGAAGTCAGTGGTTCGGATCATGCAGCAGGAAAAAATGCTAATTTTCCTCCCCAGTAATCTGGGATTTTGAATTAAAATGTTCCAATTCTGCAGGTGGTGACGGCCGATCACGCCCAGCTGATGGTGCCTCTCGTGTTGGAGAAGAACCTGTGGTCATCCATCCCCGGTGAGGACACCATCATGAACATTCCGGGGTTCTGGCTCGTCCGCAGGGAGAACCTGGAGTACTTCCCTCGCAGCAGCAGCTACTGGGACCGCTGCATGGTTGGCGGCTACCTCTCCCCCAAATCGGTCCTGGAGGTCTTCGACAAGCTCGTCGCCGGCTCCATCAACTGGCCCGCCATCGGCAGCGTCCTCGACTACATCATCCGCCCCGTGGTTCCCTCGGAGACGCTCACCCTGGAGGTCCAGTACGAGACGGACCGCAGGCTGTACGTGGACTTCCTGCCTCTGCTGGTGATGGAGGACGGAACGTCGCTGATCGCCAAGCCACACCGGCTCGCCGCCGAGCGCCACGAGAACCTGTGGCGGCAGAGCTTCCGCGTGGCGGAGACGGCGCGCCTCCGGGCGCTGGACCAGGAGGACGGCGGCTGCCGGTACGCCTGCCTCAAGGCGGCGAAGGCGGCGTGCAAGCTCAACCCGGCCCTCCAGCGCCTCAACTCTAGCCAGCTCACCAACGCCATCCTGCTGCTGAGCGAGAAGGAAGGCGACTGGACGCGGGAGGCGCTGGCCGACCGCTTCCTGCAGCTGCTGCGAGCGCTGGTGGGACACCTAGAGGCCGGGAGGCTGCCGTGCGCCCTCAACCCCAAAGTTAACTTGTTCTGCGAGCTGACGGAGCAGGAAGTGGACGAGCTGGGGTACACGCTCTACTGCGCCCTGTCAGATCCAGAGCAGCTGCTGAGAACTGCTGCGGAGCCGTGAAACGACTCCAACAAGCAACAAATTAGATGCCGACCTCAGTTTTTTTGTTTTTGGGGGTCAAATATTCTTCAGTCGTGATGAAGCTCCAGAAGAAAAAAAACCTGCATGGAAAACAAATCACCTCTTTTTGTTCTTATTACCTCTGAAGAATCATCAGTGAGTAACCATGACACGGTGTTGGACTCTCCTCAAAGCCATTGTATTAATGAAGTTTAACCTGTTGTGCTCCGTTAAGCTCAGACCACCTCTGAGGTCTTCAACTTCCTGTCGTTTAGAAAGAGGAACGCACAAATTCAGCTTTATTTGGGCTCCTTTCACCTCCATTTGCAGTTACTATGGCTACTGTTACCAATCTGTTTTTAATCTCGTTTCAAAGGATTGAATGTAATGTTAAAAGTGTGTGTATGGCAAGCCAATGTGTAATAAAGTGCTGATCAGCCTCAACGACTCGGCGTTCTTAAAAGTAAAACAATGTAAGAATCAAATTTCTGCACATTTAAATTTCATTAATACAGTGGCTGATTCAAGTATCTCACACTCCGCTACCTTGCAATAGTATTCACACCACTTGAATTTTTTTTTCAAATTTTGTCAGCTTACAACCATAAACTTTAATCTATTTGAGTCAAATTTGTTATCAACCCAAACAAAGTGGTTCAGGATCTGAAAAGTGTGGCGTGCATTTGTTTTCTGCCCACGTTACTCTAAAATCTTCAATAAAATCCAGTGCATGGGTAAAATAGACTCAGACCTGTTTGTAATTTAATCTACTAAAAGCAGTATGAATTAATTTTTTAGCAGCATCAAAACAAAGATGGCTGAACTCATTTATGCCAAACTTCAACTTCTGGCTGAAATAATTTGTTCTACTTCACATGTTCACTTGTGACAAAATGTGGAAAAAGGTTCAATTGTTGAGACTTTTGCACGATGCTGTGCAAAATCAATGTTTTGATCGTCGTGGTCCCAGCGAGATGTAGAAAGTGGTAAAAGTTTAGTTGAGATTCTAATCGGAGGTGAAACAGTACGACCATGTAAGGCGAGCAGGAAATATCCGATTTGTTGCCGGTGAGGATAAAATAAAAAGCTGCTCTTTGTTTGTTGGAATAAAAAGGAGTTTTATTCTGTAATTGCGTGGATGTGAACAAAAATTATCAGAAAATATTTTAATCCCGTCTGGTTCATTCAGATGGAGACCCTGCATTTCCCCGATGGAGCCTAAATCTTCGTAGCAAATTTAAGATAATCCATAACAAACTACCAGATAGGCTGCAGAAGCTCCTCCAGTTTCAGTTTGGAGCACTTTGTTCATTCTGATGCCTTTAGGTGTGTGTGTAAATGCAGATTAATGTAAAGGATCCAGGCAGTGTTGTGTTAGGCAGCCAGACGCTAGATTGGATTAAGGTGCAGGTCTGTGTCGCTAAGGCTGAAAGGACCAGGAGGGATCCATTATTAACCTGCAGTCGGTAAGCTGCTCCTGCCTGTCTGATCTTTGTGTTGAACAATAGTTTCCAGGTGCTAATCTTAGGTCACAGTCAGGATCTTAACACAGGCCTACAGGTACAGCGTCTCGCTAAAGCACTCATGCTTCTTGAACGGTTTGTTGGTTTAACGCTGTAGAATCTGAAGTGGAATGGAACAAATATGGCCGTCACTTTTTTTTTAGAGTTCTGGTAAAATTGTCCCTTTACAAAATTTTCTAAATGTCTTTATTTACATTTGAGCACAGACATTTGAACTTGGTTGTTTTTTTTTTCCATTTTGGATTTTTTGCTACATTTTTGTGTCGTGACAAACGGAGACAGACCTTTTGAATTCCTGTAGTCATAAGTGACAGCTTTTGATCCTCCATAGCTTTATTTGGTGAGAATAAAAAAAGTTAGTGTCAGATCTATCTTTAGCATCTTAATTGGACCAACGTGTGACACCTTTGTGTCATATGTTTTAAGAAGGTCCAAAAGTTCAAAAAGTTGAGTTGAATTATTTTCAGTGAGTTTTGTTTTTTGGTTCAAATGAAAGCTAAATGTTCATTTCAACCCCATTTTCTCAGAAAAAAGTTTGTTTTTTTAACAGATTAATAAACTTACCTTTCAATACCCAATTATGCTTTATAATAAAGACTGCATTGGAACCCTGATGCACAAATTAGAGAAAAGTCTCATATTGGTTTTCTACCACAGTAAGAAAATGTTAATGCAGCCGTCAGCTTTGGAGATTTGTGTCAATTTTCCTTGCAAAGTATCTTAAGCTCAGTCAGGATGGATGGAGAGCATCTGCGCAACATCCAGATTTGCCACAGATGAGCTTATTTTGGTCTGGACTTTGACTAGGCCATTGATGCTCATGGATACCCTTTGAACTAAAGCAATCCCCTGTCGCTATGGCAGCTGAAAGGTGAACCTTCAACCTGATCTTAGGTCAGTGCAGCTTCTAACTGGTTCTCTTCTCCTCTGTCCCCGCAGCATACTGCTGCCACCGCTAAGAGATAGGTTGACATGCAGCGCAGTATTAGTTTAGCTTTACTCATAGGAAAACATCAAATTGAGTATTAATACTTTTGCAAGGCAGCTTTCCTTGTTTTTTAGCCAAAGATTGTGTTTATATGCTCAAAAATCAGTGATTAGCGCCCAGAATATAAAAGTTCATTCCAGATTAAAGATAAGTAGGAACAGCTGCCAGACCCAAGTAGTTAGTCACATCTAGAGTCGTTTTTGAAACATCACCTCATCCCCACACATGTAATCCTGTTCATATCGTGTACATTGATCAATTTATTTAATCATGACAAAAGAAAACAAGTGAATATTTTTGTATTTATTAAACATTTGTAACCAAAAAAAAAGAAAAAAAAGAGCTGAATATTTATTTTCACCGATTCAGGTAAACATAGAGCGGTACATATCTGTGCATCCTTAAGTGCTTTGGTCAGAGTGTAGAGTTTTCTGTGCATAGGATGAGTCTTCCTCTGCATATTAATTCATGCTGTACATTACTACTGTGCTAAAGTGAGGCGTCGCCGTGCCACCTCCGAAAATAAAACCCAAAACCGGTCGCTTCTTCTGAGCGGAGGGCAGCCGCACGCTGTGATGCATGTAACCCCAAAACCCATGAGTTCTTTTTAAACATTGGAGCACTTTGTATACGTCAATAAATGTTAAAATGATCGGAGACGGTCTCTGCGTTTTTGTAACGACATGATTTGAAGTCGGTGTAATGAAAGCAATACAAAGGATTCAATGTTTTTTATTCAGCTTTGAAAAGCTCATATTGAATAAGATTTTAATTTAACTACAACACAAAAAAATGGATTAACCAGAGAAAATGAAATCCAGGTTTGAAAATTTACCAGAACAATGTAAAGTTAAATTTGATTATACCACAGCTTCACACATAAGTGCAACAAGAAGACGTCAACATGCTGAATTTTCTAGCTATTAAAGCTGAATTGTTGGAAAATGGTGAACTGTAGCAGTTCTTGCTGTGCTTTTTAATTTGTGCTGATCAGCTGATTATTTTTTCTTGAAAGTCTTTATTAGAAATTGAAAATAAATTTTATCTGTCTCCTATGTGTTGGAATACGAGACAGATAAAATTAAAATAGATAAAATAGCAGACTCCTATTTGGCGGGTGCAAACCCGACTCTGTCCTCGTTCCTGTCAAACACGGTGTAGTACTTTCCAATGAACACGTCTCCCAGGATCCAAAGGGGCCCGGCTGGCGGCGGGATGTCCATCCCCATGAACCCAGACAGACAGATGGACACACCCATCTGAGACTCCTGCAACAAAGGGGAAGGAGAAAAAGAAAAAAGATTATTCTACACTGATGCCCATGAGGTTAGAATCATTAAAGGTAAAGGTAATTTTATTTATATAGCACATTTTCAGCAACAATGCAATAGAAAGTGTTTTACAGAAACTAAAAGGAAATACATACAAAATAAATCAAAAGAAAAAAAAAAGCTAATAATGTTGATCCAAAGTAAATAAACTAGATACTTAACTGTATCTGACTTAACACGCAGTTTATATGACTTTTTTCACAGGTTATGTTCACTTTTTAAGATAGGAAACCATTTTAGATTCCTTTGAATAAATAATAAACAATCCTCTTAGAAGAGTTTGTTCTGTCAAAAGATTTTTGTTTTTTTAAAATCGTATAACTCGGTAGACCCCGAATACAAACCAATTCCAGACAGTGATTTTTTAATATATTTTTTTAGATCTGACTCTTGAGAAAACAGTTTGAATAATAGATTGTTCAAGCTTTGAGTGCAACGTGCAACAAACATGCCGAGTGAAGCTCCTCCTGGCAGAACGAATAGAATCATATTTCTAATTATCAGTCCACTTTAAAATGAAGTGCAATTGTGATTCTCTGTATTTTAAAATACATTAATCTAGTTCCTTTCTACACAGAATGCAATTACAGCTCATTGAGGTAATTTACCCTTAATGGATGGAATTGTTATTATATTTGTTCATTTTGCAATGAATAAGGGTTTTTGTCGCTCTGATGCCCCTTTGAAATGTGATTCTTGAAAAGTACTCAAAAATACATTTTGTATTTTGGTATCTGTTCCTTTAGTGTAATAATCAGTCCAAGTTTGAGTGGCTCATTTATTGTTTTTTCTGATGTTGAATATTTGAAAATAATGCTTTTAGTGTTTTCACAAACAAAATAAAAGGCATCAAAAATGTGGGCTCTAAAGAATCTTATTCAAAGTAAAATCATCCAGTCAAACTGATGTACTTTTCTTATTTGCACCAGGAGGAAAAACGACATCAAGTCACTCCTGTGGAATCCCTTCAGGAACAAGTGAATATAAAATACCTTCATGACATAATCCTCCCCGGTTAAGTTGAACATCTTCCCTCCGATGTTGAAAGAGACGACAGGAAGAGTTGGGATCTTCTTACAGTCAATCATGTACTAGAGAGGGGAAACGTGAACGCTGAAGTTGACACAACAAAAGATGCAACACTTTTAAGATGTGCGACTTTTACCTCTCCCATCAGCAGAGGCAGAGCGCCGATAGCTTTGTTCAGCGCTCTGACCTCTGCAGCAGGACCCACGAGCAGAGACGTTCCCGTGTCGACAATTGCCTGGCAACCGTCTTTGCAGAGCGTCAGCTGGTTCCCCACGTCAATTCTGGGAGGTCCGAAAAACCACAGATTAAAAAGTGTTAAAAAACACCAATAAATGTCACTTTTATGCAGTCAAACAGATTAGAATAAGATCGTGTTTATACTTCCTCGAATTTATTCCAGTTCCTCAAAGCAGCGGCGCCTCACCTGTTCATGTCGATCTGCCAGTAGGCCTTCCTCGTCACGTTGACGTAGTGCAGGGCTCCGGTGTAGAACTGCGGGTCAGTCCCACCCAGCATCAGCTCTCCTCCCACTGCCGCTTTCGGGTCCCTGAGAGTTCAAACCCGTTTCAACAGAAGCATTTTCCCAACCCAAACGGTTTTGCAACAGATTACCCAACAAACTCAAACCAAAACCTCGCAGCGGTTTCTTCCTCGTCGCAATGAAAGCAAATCCCAAAACCCGTCATTTGTAAAACGTACTTTTTCTTAAACCCACCTGCTGATGTAGACGGAGAAAATGTTCTGTGGCAGCAGCTTGGCCGCCATGGCTGTGTCGAACACGGGAGTGACTTTAGACACCGATATGGAGGGGTACGCCATGCCCAAGACGCCGTCGAACCGCGCGACTGCGAAGGTGATGCCAGGCTGCTTCACCGCTTCGCCAAACTGCTGACCGGGCACGGACAAACCCGCAACCTGCCAGCGACGGGATCAAATTCAAACTGACACAGGGTGACCATTGAGTGCAGCTTGAAAGGTCGAGCGATTCGTTTTCTAAACTCACTGAGACGGTGTCCTCACTGATGAAGCCAGACAAGCTGCCTCTGCCGTACCGGATGGAAAACTCTGTTCCGTTCTTCACGTACGTGCTCGACTTTTGGGAGTTGTAACGACGATGAACCCCTGGGTGGAAAAGTAAAAGAAATAAACAAACAAGCAAAAAAGAAGATGGCTTATTATTATGAAAAGTTACAAAAAAGCCATTGCTACAACTAAAACCAGAAACGGCTTATGTTGCACAAGGCTTCAGCTTCAAAATGTTTTGAATCTGAACTCTCTGTGTAAAGCGATTTGATTAAAAAGTCGCAGTTGGAAGGCGAACTCACAGCAGGCCAGATCGAAGAAAGCGCAGTGGATGGATGGGACCCAGAGGTTGGAGGAGCCGGTGTCAAACAGGACGGAGAAGTCCTGCGGAGGGGTGCCGATGCTGATGACGCCATAGTACTGGGCCTAAAACAATAAATAAGTCATTAAAATAAAAAAAGGTTTTTTCACATTTTGTCATATTATAGATCACAAAATTCATTTTGTTCCAACTTAAATCACAGGATTCATTTCAAACTCTTGTAAAAACTAAAAATCTGTGTGCATTTCTTATTTGGTTCTCCCTTCACTCCGATACCCATAAAACAGAACAATTTCATTATCTGAGCTTTTAACTTCCGTTTTTGTGCTTTGCCCCGTTGTGTGATTTGGCTGAATCAGATGTTATTGGTCTTAATTTCAGTCTGAAGAGTGTGTTGCATCATCTATTTTACGTCTTATTTCAAATGACATCAGTGATCCACTGTGCATTTTAAAAAAATAAATATAAAACGATCTTTAGAAGTCACAAAGGTAAATAAACAGTCATTTGGGTATAAATCTAGCTGTTCTTTGAGGGCCTAAGAGCAGATATTTCTCCTTTCCTGATCCAAATGAATGCTTCACTGCCAGGCTCCTGCGGAACCTCATCATATGTTGAGACTTTGAAGCAGCTGTACTGGATCCAGAGGCAGTTTTTGCTATGGGTAGTTACCCAGGGTGCCATTAGAGATGGGGAGGGGATCCAGGTGAGTTTGCCATCAGTGAAAGACATCCTGTGACATCCTGACTTCCTTGTACCTGCAGTGCCAGGGGGCATAATTAAGCAAGAACCGCCACCGGCTGGGAAACGGCTAGAACATGCAGAAGCATGTTAAGAAATCAAGTTCTATCACAATAAAGCTCAATAAAAACACATTGAGTTTGTGGTTTTAACATGAGGAAAAAATTGTGACAAAGATCAGGAGATATGAATACTTTTTTTAAAGCCTGTAGCTGTGACCTGGACAGGCTGAAACTCTAAAGAGCATCACTAAAGGAAGGAATATAAGTCACAATAAACACTTGTATGATTATGCAAACTGTCTGTTTCATTGCAAGTCCAGTTTGGTTTCGTGTAAAGTGAGCTCAAAGAGTAAACTCATCCTAAAGTTGCTATTAGGAGTTTTGCAGTCAAATACTTGCTTAGATAAATGCATTTCTAGCCAAAGAGCGATCTTTCTTTCTTTCTTTTTTTACACAGAAAATGGGCAAGCACAGAAGGTATTCATGTAAAACAGTAGCCAAATGATAGCCTGAGTCAATATTAGCGTTGTAAAAAAAAAATGTGATGAAGCATCATGTTCAACTTGGTCGCCATTTAAATCTGAACAGAGGCGCTCTGCAGGTGCACCGTACGTCCATGAAGTTGGTCAGCCTCTCCACCGGCAGCTTGGGGGACGGAGAGCTGTCCGGAGAGCCGACACTCTTGGCCAGAGCCCGGAGTTCCTCCACAGTCCTCCCGTTGTCGCTCATGAGGCGGCGGAGGCTTCGGGTTTTATACAGCGGAACTCTGGAACGACATGTTTATTGAATTAAGACGCGGCGACGCATGAGCATCACGGGGCTGAAAACACGCTTCCGTGTCCATCGCTCCTTCTCGAAAGCAAACTTTAAAATACAGCTAGCTACCTTTTATATACTTTTAAAATAAACTAATTAATTAATACCATCGGCTGTAGCGGAATTGAACACGCGCGCGTCCAATTTTGCACTCCAACTTAAAAGTCGCACGCGCATTCCTCAGCCTAGTAAATTGTTGGCTAAACAAGTGAGAAACATTGTTTACCTTATGACGGCGGCACATTGAGTAACGAGCAGCGCCAAGACAACACAAAGCATCCCGACTCGTCTCATGTCTGCGCTCCTTACGAGAGAATAAGCTCACTTCCCACTTCAGAAACAAGCGGGTCCGCGTTCACAGCCCACTTTTTAAACTGACGCACCAAGCTAAATGGTTCTTCGGAAATGTCCGGACTCTCTCGGCTGTTTTCGTCATGCAGCTCTGTCATTGGATGGAAAAACAACCAATAAGGTACTCTGATTGGCCGAAGAACGTAAGTATTTAAGTAAATATGTCACTAGTTGTTATGTGAATACAGCAAGAACAAGAAAATGTGGATATGTTTTTGTTGAAGATTCCAAAACGTTTGAAATCAGCTGCTGAAGACGTGCAGAAATACAAGAAATAGGCAGACGTATGGAGTTAGATTTGTTTCACAATTATTCAATTTAAAAAAAATCGACTCAACCAAAAAAAAAGTTTCAACCAAAAAAAAAATCATCTCAAACAAAAAAAGTCATAAAAACTATTTAATCATAAAAATATTTTTTTTACGAAATAACATTTTTAAAGATTTTTTTTTTGATTGAAGTAACTAATTTTTTGATTGAATTGATTGATTGACCGATTATAACCAGTCATTCTTCCTTCAATAATCCGATCAGCAACTTGTAAAAATTCACAACAGTCACTGAATCTGACAAACAGCCACAGATTGAGCAAAAATGTTCAGTATAGCTTACATGTCCTCCATTGTCTCGTTGTGTTTGTGTCATGAACAGATCTCATAGCTCTACCTTTATTGACTCTGGTGTCACCCAACTTTATGATAAACCCACGCACCAGATGTTAGTCAATTGTAATGGAAAAGCAACCAAACTGTTTGGAGTAGAGTTCAGCCTACTCAACTCTAGCAAATAGGTCTGCTTGTACCTACTGTATTTGGCCCCTGGAAATTCCTAGGGAATTGGCCCTAGTGGTAAAGGGCCAATTCCTGTAGTTAAAATGGAGTATTGCTGTGAGGAAGACACAGTGTAATTGATCGAAAATATTCAAATGTTGTATCTAATCTGTCTGCATGTATTTTTTCCAGGAGAATCTTACACCCTGTCACTGTATGGCCTCAGTATGGAGGATGAAATGAGGTAAGAAATTCAAACTAGCAACTTCCTTTCCTCTACTCTTATGGCAACAGAGTATTGTATTCATACACCTCCGTTGTCTTGTCCCACAGAGCCTCCCATCAGCAGGCCATGCATGTGAGAAAAGCCCGGCGGCTCTACCACCTTCTCATGATAAAACGCAGGGATCACCTACAGAAGATTCTCGAAGAGTTCAAGGCCATCTGTGAAAGACTGGAAAAAGTCCAGAAAACAAATAAAACCATGGGAATAGATGGTGGCACAACAAGTGCAGTAGGAGGCGTGGCTGCAGTGGTGGGCATCGCCTTGGCCCCTGTAACCATGGGAACCACACTGATCGCAACAGCTGTTGGGGCTGGCATTGTCGCAACATCGGCAGGAGGTTTCGGCACAAAAGTCGCCAAAGCCAACAAGAAAATTGTGAACAGGGAGACAGTCGAGAAGCTTGTGAATGACTACAAGTCAGACGTTGCCGACCCGGAACGTTGCCTGAATTACATCCTCTGTCTGATGAAGGAGCTGCAAAGACACAACATTAGCAAGCTAAGCAGGGCGGGAGCGCAACCGGGCGCCCTGAAGATGGCGGATCTGTTGCAGGTTGTGTCCAACAACCTTTACAACAGCAGACAGATGTCTCCTAACAACCCTAGAGGGGTGACGTCTGAAAGAATGCTTAAGCAGTTCGAAATGGAATTTGATGAGTATTTCACAGAAAAGAAAGGCCAGACGCTGAACAAGTCGAATAAGAGCAAGTTTTCAGGCAGAGTGGGCACTCTGGTTAAAAACCTGCAAGAGGAACTGAATTATCTGACTCAAATGTGGGAAATATTAACTTAAAAACAGATTACTGTGTTTGTGCCTGTGAGTGAGGGATACATATTTTAAATGTTGTAATTTATTGATAACTATTAGCCAATAAATTCTTACATTTTATTAACACATAGCAGCATTATTTTTTGATGTATTGTTGTAGAACACAATAATTTGCTCTGTAACTGTTGTATTATCAAATACTAGTTAATAGATACAACTCTAATATGTTAAACTAGTATACTAACTTATACTGTATATTTTAGTCTCATTCTTTCAGCACAAATGATGTGTTAGTCATGACTGAACTGGTTCCATCAACTTTCCTAAAAGAATGGAGTTTGGAAGTATTTTTTTCTTCCCTAGTTAGTGGCTAGTTAATGTAGGTACTACAGGATGTTAGACCCATAGTGCAGCAAAAATTTTTAATTAGTTTGAAAATAAGCCAAGATCAGCCTGCTATGTCACACAGCAGAGTGCAAAAAGAAAAAAAACTTGGACTGAGCTATTACAATAAAAAGCATGAGGCTGTGCAATCACAATTAATTAATCAAGTTTTATGGTTTCACATCTTTTAAATCGGGGTTTGAGGTCAAAATCCAATGAATTATTCAAATATAATATGATTGTTTTGGTATGTGTGCATAGACATTTTTTGCTAAGTCCGACTATTGCCAATTGTACATGTATTCTGTTTGGAAATGTGTAAATCTATAAACCACTGTAAGTTATAAATCAAATACCATGTTAAGTAATCAAAGTAAATCATTAAAAGATTCCGTTATACATGTTTTTCAACTGGCCTGGGGCTAGTTTAGTAAATCTTGAGTTAAAATATCACAGTTTCACTCTCTTAATAAACAGATTTGTAATAAAAATGGTGGCTCTATTATTTAGTTTCCACATCGTGACAGTGAAGGTTGTGTCCCCTGAACAAATCAAAACAAATCTGACTGATCTCCTGCTGGTAGATAACATTTACTGCATATTTCCTCACAGTAGAAGATGCCTTTCAATTTTTGGATGTAAAAGCAGGTATGTCTGTGATTTAGAAAATCATGCTTGGTTAGTATGACATTTTTTTAATCAATCTTTCATGTACTATTAGTTAATCAGAAAGAACATGACAAATCAAAGTCCAAACCCCAGGAGTTGCATCCATTGTCTTCGACTTTCAGAAGGAAAGCCCAGACATTTCTCTTCTCTGTGATATCATTCAGTTTATTCTAGGGGAATAAACTGACTCTTTTTGACGAGAAGAAGCAGATGCTCTACTATTTGTTCCACCCTATTGATGTAGAGTAATTGGCTGAGCTTAGAAATAATCACGGATAACTGGTTATTTGCTGAGATGTATTTGTGAACAAATCAAACTCGAACCTAAATCTTAAAATCAAAACATTAGATTTAGGTATAAAACACAACAATCCACCTACAATGACTGAGTTTTATCCTTAAGATTACTTATAAAGTATTTTCTTCTTAAACTGATAAGCCGGGTTCTATTTTAACTCCTGAAGCAAATAAAAACGTTTGCAGCAGGAAAAAAGCCCTTCAAATGAGGATGCTTGCTGTAATTTGATAAAGAATATTCTCTCTACTCAAAAGCAAAAGGCCTGGTGGCAGAAACCTGCAAGACTAGTTTTTCAACAATTTCCAGGACAGGTTTGCTCTGTTAAAAAATAAAATAAAATTGTAAACATTGCAGTTATTGTAATCAACAATAAATACCAATCTCGAGGTCGGTAAGTATATATACATATATTTTTTATAATTTTTGAAGTTAACTTCTTCGCTATTATGATAAACAGCATTAGTAGTTCTTAATTTCTTCACCACAGTTTCCTGGTGGCGTAGTGATATTAGAGATGTCTGCGGAAGGATATCTCTACCCGCTCCACGCTTCAGCTCTATATCCCCACCGTTCTATAGCAGGCGCCATTTTCCTTTGAGAAGAACAACACCCTGAGCAACATCGTAGTTAGACGTCACCTGTCTTTGCCGAAATGGCAGTGTAAAAGTGTGCCGCGAGCCAGCAGCAACAAACAAAACAGTGCATCCAGCCAGTGCACTGAGTCACCTCTAACTCAGAAACATGTCGTAAGTATAATTTTTGTTACTTTTTGTCGATAACAGCTGTTCCGGCCGGCCTACTTCCTGACTGATAAGGATGCCGGTGTTTTTATAAGAACAGCAAAATCAACACAGGCGAAATGTATGATTATTTGATTTGCAATTTTTTATTATTATTCAAACATTCTTTCTTTTTAAGTAAATGTCATAACTTAAAATATGTAACATTTATTTAAAAAATAAAAAGCTCGAAAAGTATTAGTAATATAATTAGGTATGTAATAGTTCTGTTAAAACCAAAGTATTTCTATGTGCTTTTCAAATGTCTGTCATGCTCTAGTGCCAACGTGGCAGAAAATAGATCATGTGTGTGTTGTGTCAAAATGGCGGCTTTCTGTGGGAGGAATTAGAACAAAAGTAGCCGCTGTTGTTAAAGGAGGGTTGCTTTTTTTGAGACTTTTTTATGCATTGACGTCAGAGTCACACGGCTGGTATCGAGGAAGAGACTGGTGATGTAAGGAAAGTGCAACTGCAGTCATATGGGGCAGTGTTTATACAATATGTAGATTTTTTTTTCAGGCACTATTTTTAGGAGAAAATAATTTATATAAAATTTGCTAGACATTTCCATTCAAAGCTATGGATAAAAATGGACTGCCTCGGTTTTGCATCCACATCATTAAATATAAGTGTGATGAAAGTGTTGGAAAAAGCACAAAATATACTTTCATTTTAACTAAATATGTAAATTAAATTTAGGAGTTTGCCATATTTTGAGGCAAATGTAGGTGCGTTTTGTCTCATATTTTCTTTAAATTTGACATAGTTGAACTTTTGCTCAGTCATGACCATGATAAAAATGAACGCTATTAGAAATTGACAGATCAAATTTAGTTTATGTAAGTGGGAGTTGTTTTTCTTACACTCAACCCTGGTTTCCTTGGTTTCCATGTGACGTTGCCACTAACATCATGTCTGACAAGCATAGTTTCTAAGTAAAAATAATCAAAGGCTACATGTGTTCCTACAAAATAAACTTTTTTTTTTACATGGAACATTTCTTATTCATGTAATGTTTATGAAGTCTTACACTATGTCTCACAAATCTTTGCTTCCCACATTTCAGGTCCCACGTGGAAACCTTCAGCACTGCTGCTTTTGACAGCATAAAAAAGTTGATCGCCACCCTAACTTCGTCACACGTCCCTTTTGTGACCAACAACCACCACTACGACCATGACGATGACAAGCTCACAGTTTGGCCTGGAAGACATGGAGGCCCTTCTCTGGGGGCCTTCCTCTCCCATGGTTGATACCATGGACCTTGCGTTTCTTCACCCTGACAAAAACGAACGACAGGAAGGCGGAGGAGGATCACCGCCGGGGCGTGTGTCGCCCCTCGCCTCTTCGGCACTTTCTTCTTCATCCTCCCCTCCGCCTTTCTACTCTCCTCCTCCCTCACCGCCAGCTCTTGACCTCGGCGGGGACAAAGCCGGGACGGAGTGCGAGCTGCTCCCCCTCTCTTTGTTGGACCATCCCGTTCAGCCAAGATCGAGTCAGATGGTTTCAGGGGACAGCAAAGGTGATTACGGGAAATGTCTTGTGTTTATTTGTGTGAGGATTGGTACTTATGGTGTTTTTGTCTCCAGACGATGCGCTCAGCGATCTGGACTGGATGGCTGAGAGGGTGGATCTCAGTGACTTTGACCTGGACTCCCTGATTGGCTCCTGCAGTCCTGTTGAAGATGCCCCCAGCTCTCCAGAAGATCTCCTTGCTTCCCTGGATTGTCCAATGGAGCTCGACTCCTTCCACCTGCCAACCCTCTCAAGTGCTCCATCTGCTTCCTTTGCCCATCCCCCCTCTGACACCTCTGTTACCACAGGTAGTGAGTCTGAATGCCTCACTGGAGGGCAAGAGGTTCCCTCCTCCCCGCTGCTGGTCCCAGAGCCACAAGAGGAGCTTGAAGTTAAGTCCGAACCTGCTTCTCTCAGCCCGTCCCCCTGCGTGGTCGACTCCCCATCCTCTCCGGCCTTCACTCTGGACCTGGGAAGCGAGGTGGACATCTCGGAGAGCGAGGTGAAGCCCGTCGTAGCCTCTGTGGTGCCTCAGGTACCAAAGATCGTATTCTCACTGGCCCCAACGCGCATCGTCCTCGTCCTGACTCCCAAAAACGACGTCAGGGTCACTCCGGCCGCTGCTCCTCGCTCCCCGCCGGCCTCTCCGCCGCAGAAGTCCCCCAGAAGCAGGCCCTACCCTGATCCCAAGCACAGAGCCAGCCCACCCTCCCCCAGCACTGATGTTAAGTCTGTCCGGGCTGCAGGCGGAACCGAAAGGTCAACTTCAAAAGCGCCAAGGGACAAGAAGCAGAAGAAGATGGAGCAGAATAAGACGGCCGCCACGCGCTACAGGCATAAGAAAAGAGCCGAGCAAGACGCTCTACTGGTGGAGCACGGTCAGCTGGAGAGGAAGAACGTGGAGCTGACGGAGAAGGCCGAATCCATGGCCAGGGAGATCAAGTATCTGAAAGAGCTGATGGAGGAAGTTCGCCAGACCAGGCTTAAAAAGGGGCTTAGTGCTGACCCCTAGTGGTCAGACCTATAGATGACTGATGGTCGCAAATGAAAAGGACTGAGCAGGTTTTCTTTTATCCAAGCTATCAGTATAGCATGTCTTGGAATCTTAATTCTACATGTATTTAACACCGGTATTCTACTCCTATCATGTATTAATCATAAAAAATGTTTTTAAAAAAGTATTTCCCACCCAGAATATATAATCTTGTCTGGAGCTACTTGCATGTTCTTTCTGCTAGCTATGGACCTCAATATAGCGCGAATATAAGATGTATCTTTAAAGTTTGTGTGTAACAAAGTATAACCTGACTGTATGTAGCCTGAATCTCTTAATAAAAGAGTCTTAAACCAAATGAGATCTCTTTATTTGTTATAATTAACTGAAGAGAAGCAAGACATTCTTTCAAATAGATGAAAAAGAGAATAGGTATTAAACCATGGAATACTGAAGTGGAGATAAAGGTCAAAGGTGAAAACTTTTGTCCCTAACTTTAGCTTCATACTGGGTTACAATAAACCGTCATTGCTTTTATCTACCATTTGCCACATCACACTTTGATTTTAACATTTACTAATCACTTCTATGGTTTTAAACTTACTGACTGAATCATATTTGATACAAACATTTAGATAAATAATATTGCCACCTATTTAGTCTCAAGATGTCTTTAATCAGGCTAGTCTGGGGTTTTTAAATCTGGTTCAAAATTCCCAAAATGAGAACTAAAACGGCTGATATGGGGGAATTTTTACAAACTATAATTGCAACAGATCTAATCTGCTTTACACAATCTGTTCCTGCAGTCAAAATATGTTGTAAAAGTTAAAAGGCAATTTTAGATTTTTGTTTCACTGTTCAATCATGTTTAAGGCTAATAGTTTGACCTCTCAAGAAACAAAAGGGGAATTTGAGCCTGGAAAGTGGAATATTGTCTCCAACAAAATCAGTCATTTATTCCAGACAGTAAGAGGAAAAAAATCCACTACTATAAAAAGCGCAGTGGGTTAACAGGAATACAAGGTGCTGAGCTTAATTTATTACGCTTTGTAAAATATTTTTACTCATTTCATAGAACCTGATGTTTACATAACATTTCTAAAAGACAAAAAGTAATATTTTTATGAACCATGTAGAGGGCACAGAGATGAGGCCAAAATTGAACTTTTTGGTCGATATACTTAATGCAATGTGTGGAGGAAATCTAACAATAGCCGTCACTCACAAATCGTCTTCACTGTGAGACATGATGGTGACGACAGCATAATGTGGGTCACCATCTGACACAACCTGTCAGAAGCTACATAAGACTTGACAGGTGGTTTATTGACCTAGTTAAACTCCAAACATAAATGTATTCACAAATTTGTGTCAAATCTTGAAAATAGATGTCCAAGTAATCTTTCTATCCAATATGGCTTATGCAGAGCAAGCCGTAAAAATGACATAACCGCACCAAAAAGGAGGTCCTTCATAGTACTGACTAATAAAGGGCTAAATACAAATGTAAATTGTATTTACATCAAATTAATGTGTAAACTTTAGCATTATGTTATAGTTTGTGACCTGAAGCCAAACTCTAATGGATGTCCATTTGTCATAGACCCAGTAATGTAGAATGGGAGGAAGGTAATGAAGCCCGCCTGACCTGTAGCAAACCGAACACATGTGACGTTCAATCAAATGACGGTCACAAGAAGTAAATCTAACACTCGCAACGGACGAAAAACACTTTAAAAGGTCTTGTTCCAGGTGGACTTAGCTCCTGTAACCACATCTCTTACTTCGCATAATATAATAACTAAAAGAAACGTCTTGCTGTAGTTAAAGCCGAGCATCTAAAGCAAAAGTGCACATTTGTCACAATGTCTGCAGGGAATTGGGTTTGGATGCTGACGTAGGCAAAGTCCAAACAACATTACCCACAAAAATGCTTGCATTCATCTTACAACCAGCCCTCGGCGGACGGGCAGTAATTGGCCCGGGCTGCTGTCCAGAAAGCTTAAGGGGGAGATCTATACTTCAGTGGAAGTGTGCCAGAGAGAAAATGGTGCAGAGCAAATATGCAGATAATTTTCTCCTGGGAAAAAAAAGGGACTGAGTGAGGGGATAAAAGGGAAGGAAAACCTGACTATCTGGATACTGCAGGGTACGGATTCATAGAAGGCAGCTACCACAATTATAAAAGTTTTACAAACTGTGTTTCTGTTTAAGATAATTGCATTTGTAATGAAGTGTTGGTGGAATCCTGCTTGCTCAGCTCCTGTTATTGCCTTCCTGACTGCCAATGATTTTGTTTCTGGTGCATTACATTATGCTGTTGATACCCATCTCTAAACATCTATACAAATCCATGCAGCTTTTAAAATTACTGGCTTGGTTTTGTAATTTGGCCTCGAATTTGACAAAGACTTGCTCTTAAGTCTCTTATTAAAAAGCAGATCATCCTTTAATTGACAGACTGATGCCAAAATCAGAAACGTCTTTTCTTTAAAGCGATGCTGAAAAACATTTCCATTCATGATGTCACTTCCATGTTGGATAATTGTAAAGCAGTTTTGGCTCAATGTCCAAACAACTCCCTCCAAAATGCTGCCAAGTTTTACCAGTTACCACACAAAGAAATATTCCCGTTACAAGTGCATGGTCTTCCTACAATGACTCAGTTTGAAATCAAACTTTGAACAGATTTGAACCGTTTTCAGAATTTCCTGGTCCAGAACTGCAGGACAGCAAAATGACAGCAAAACTGAGTTATTTTTTACAATTTGGATGCATTATATATTTATTTTCATCATGTTTCAAAGATTCAATGTCCCATTTAAGTTGATTAATTTCACCACAAAAAAATTCATCCGTCGATTGTCTATACTTGCTTAAACTTAATCTACGGTAGGATGGTGTCTATCTCTAGTGGACATTGGGTGAGAGTCAGATACTGACAGACCAACACAAAGACACACAACCAGGTACACACTAAGACCAATTTAGACCAACCAGTTAACCCTAACAAGTGTGGAAGGAAGCCAGAGTACCTGGAGAAAACTCACGCATTCACATGGAGAACATGAAACCTCCATTCAGAAGGAAAAGATAAAAATGTTTTCACAATTATCCACTACTTTGAATTGGCCCATAATAAAATGCCAATAGAAAACATCAAACTCTGAACCTACAAGTCAAAGTAAACACGACAATCAAAGGCAAAAGTACTCACTAGTATATTTGAACCTCTTTTATTGTTGTCAGAGGATGAACAAAATACCGATGACGATACAATAATCACCACAGTCAGTAACGTCACTTTGGCTGCAGTAGAAGTTACACAGTGCAAAAATGCTCAGCTAAGACCTTCACACTTTCACGTATTTTGACGCTGCAACTATACACAGCTTGTACAACATATTCACAATTATAGAGCGAGACTCGGGTGACAGTGTCGCCACATCCTGGTAGGAAATGATAAAGGCATGCTCGTCAACTAAGTGCTGCTACAGCCTACGACACTAGGAGAAGCGCGGAGTCGATAAATCACAGAAAGGGCTGGGTGGGTCAGGGGAGTTTCTGTCTTCTTTTGGGTTTTTTACCTCACATCATGTAAATAGAAAATGAGATGTGGCTGCCTGGCAGTGGTGTCCGTCGCTTGTTGAACAGGCCTCTTTCGGCTGTTCCGTGCTGTGAACGTCTTTCCTCTTTCGCTTCCACTTCCCCAGTCGAGGGCGAAAGGTCTTTAAATGCCACACCAGAGAAAGTCACAGGTTTGTTTTTCCAGCAAGAGTCAGAAGAATAAGAAAGTGAGGCCGCCTTCAACTCTTTAGGCACTCGTTTGTTCGCATGCGGTGTGTTTACATGCCGCGGACAGCTGAATATATATTTAAATATTTAATGGGGTTTTTTTTTTTCCTCGCTAAAAAAAGCTAAATCATCACCACGCATGTCGGGAGCGGATGTCTTGTGGATGTAGAAAAAGTTAGCAGGTAGTAAAAGCTCCTGCGGGAGCTTTTGAACGGTCCATGAGGTTTTTTTAGTTTGTGTAGCATGCGAAAGCTTGGCGTAGCGCTTTATGGACACGGATCCTTGGTTTCTCGCTCTCACGGTTTCGGGCTGAGGCACAGAGATGAATCTACCTTGTCGATATTTGCGCGGGGTGCGTGACGGTAGCCGAGGTAGCCTCGGCTGCTCCGCTGGGATCTGAGGCTGCACGGGTTCTAGGCAGCCGTTCCTTTTTCCTTTCTTCTGCTCCTTGAGGAAGAAAGACCAAGCAATAAAATATGCGCTATATTACATTAATTTAATAGTTAAGCACAGGAGAACCGCCTGAGGGCTCCTAATCTGAGCCCTCAGGATTTCTGGATGTGACTCACTTGACGTTTAGAGAACAGCGTCGATCAGCTTTTTCCTAAATGTCCTGTATTTTCCTTGTAAATCATCAGTTCAACCCTCGACTCCCTGAGCAGACCCTAATCAAACTTTAATGAAGGCAATTTTTTTCATAACCAGGATGTGAATGCAGGATGAAAGCTTGTGTCTCCGACTTGTGGAGCAGTTTCTGAAGAAATCAGGACTCGCACTCTGACTGTACTTTCTCCCTCCTCCCACCCCTCTTCATTCTCAGAGTGAACACAGACAAGATATACAATAATGTCTCTTTGACAGCAGCAGAGTACGGAGTTTTTATTCCCAGTGATATCCAGATCCGGTTAGTAAAGGCTGAGCTAAGTGAACAGTAGGTATGGTCTCTATAACAAACAGCTACATGGCTCAATTCTGGTTGCTAACATTTTTGTTTTGTTCTTCCCTGAATTTCTTCATAATTACTGAGGGACAATTCAAATGAGGTGAAAGTTACATGAGGTGATGCTTGGGGGTCTACTGAAGACAAAAGATGGGGAACACTCCCCACCCCTCCTCTTTGGGGCCGCCTCGTCACTGCACCTGGCATCCCCGGCAGTCGTCCTCCGGTTCGGTGTTGTCCGAGGAATAAGAGCTCTCCTCGCTCACTGCCAAATGGAAAAACAGAAAACAACGTCAGTTTTCATAGGCTTTAGCAAGGCGCAACACAAACTCCATTTCCTTTCGGTGAAACCTTGGCAGATCTGTAAGGGACATCTAAAAAGCACTTTATCGCAGTAGCTAATACGATGGAGTATCAGGATCATTGTGGACAAAAAAAGAGAAAAGTGGTCAAGGTGGAGTAGGATCAGTTTAAACCTGTGTGTTTACTAAGCCAGGACGTGAATAGGATTTAACATTCAGCTGTTTGGAAACTAAATGGGTTTCCAAACAGCTAGACTAGATGGTTTAGACATCAAACTGGTTCAGTTATTACAGCTAGAAACTAGTTATCAGGCCCTAAATCTGGCTGTAGTGATGGACTCAGACCTGAACATTCAGAATCACATAAAGACAGTTACAAAGTCGGCCTTCAATCACCTGAAGAACATTTTCAGGATTAGAGTACTGATGTTTCAATAAGATCTAGAGAAACTCATCCAAACATTTATCTCTAGTCGCAATTATGACTGCAAGTGTCTTCACAGGTCTGCCTAAAAAAAATAAAAATAAAAAATCAAACCTCTTGCTGCAGCTGATCCAAAGTGCTGCTGCTGGCATTCTCAGTAAAACCGGGAGGATAGAGCACTAGTTCAGAAATCTTTACACTGTATCTCATTGTATAGACTTTAAAATACTTTAGTTAGTTAAATCACTGAACAACTTGCATACATTAATACATTAAAGACCTGTCGTTGTTGTATCAACCTCCCAGACCACCCAGGTTCTCTGGTTCTACTCTGCATCCCCAGAATCAGAACCAAACAGGGAGAGATAGCATTCAGCATCTATGCTCCACTAATCTGGAACAAACTTACAGAAAATTGCAGATATGCTGAAACACAGAGTTAAAAAAAACCAAACACTTTTTGAATTGCCTGTGATTCATAATAACTTGTTGCTGAAATGTGTTATACAAATAAACTTTACTTGACTTAAAGGAAGAATATGTTGGAAAAGCACCTGGAGCCCACAGCTGAGGAAGGTGTAGGATCTGTGACGTTATGGACTGCTTCTCTACTGAAGCCCCTGGGAGCCTTCATGTACTCTTTGAAATACAATTTTCTTTTACATAAAAGGAAATCTGGAGGTAAACTGAGAGTGGGAGATAACTGGGTGTTTCAGCAGGTTAACAGTTCAAAACATTAACAAATCAACTCAGAAGGGCCATTCCGTTGGGGAAGGGGCTGAAATCGTAGCACGGGGCTTCAAGCCAAATTTAAAAGGTCATTTCTATAAGGCAAAAAAATTGGTGATAAAAACGGTGTCCAAACAATCCAGAAACAGGCCTACAAAGTTCTAAATGAGAATCTACATTTATTCCCCTCTACAATTAAATGTTTCAGATAATCAAACTAATTTTAATATCAAATAAAGGTAACAATGAATACAAAAAAAGAAAAACAGTTTTCACAAGATCCTTTCATTTACTAAAATAAAACACTGTTGAAAATTTAATTGCCTGCCATACCTAATAACTGCTTGTACCATCCCTGGCTGCAGCAGCAGGCAGTGAATCTTTTACATTGCTGTCAAAGACTTTTGGCACACTCTTCTTTGCAGGGCTATTTTTAATTTATCATTGTTTCGGGGCGTTTTGAAGCACGAACAGAATGTTTAAGGTAACGCCAAAGCATCCCGATCGGGACCAGGCTTCCCTGAAACATCAGATTCGCGACTCCAATGTCTCACTGCTCAGCATTGGAGTTCTAACCTTACAGCCAGGAGAATTAAAGGATAGAATATCATCTCTGAAATTGAGCCGTTAGCATATAACAGCAATGGAGCAACCGCAAACAGTCTTCAGTCAGAGATGTCTTCAGATTTACTGGAAGACTGACAGCTACAGAATATGCTTCCTGCCCACAGCGTCAATATCCATAACAACCCCAGATTGATGATCCTGGAGCATTTAGGTTTTTCTGGGGTTTTATTTTGATTACTTTCTTTTTTATTCAAGATCATCCTAGATTATTCTGTTTTCAGCTTTGTTTATTCTTGAATTTCCTTCGATCAATGCTTCACTTTTGTTATTCCTTTTAGTCTCTTTCCCTCAGCCTGCCTGCCCGGTCTCCTCTCCCAGCTGCATCCTGTTTCCCCATCAGCCACTTATCAACTAATCAAACTCTCTGGTATATAAGCTCTTTATTTTTTCACTCACTGCTTGATTCTTCCGTTACTTATTTCTCCTGCACCACTTACGTTATTTTGCATTGCCTGTCTATCAGCACCAAATCTAGATTTCCCCTGTGCGCGCCTGTAACCTCTTGAAGTCCTACATTACGTCTCCTGCCTCCGTCTCTGCACGCATTCTGGGTCCAACTGCAATGCCCATTACAAGAGTTAAGACACATTTAATTTCCCTTTGGGATAAATCAAGTGTTTTTTAATCTTCTGTTTTTTTTAGCCATGGAGATATGGGCATGCAGGTGTGCTTTGGATTACTATCCTTTGTAAACTATGTGTGCTTGAGCAAACTCAGAGTTTCCCTCAGTGTATTATAAGCCTGGCGGGCCACCAGGCTATGCATTATTTATTTATTTAAGTCTTGCATTTTCTTAAGACTTGGTGTTTAGGTATTAAGCTTCCAATCTTTCAATAACACATAATTATCAAGTGATATTTTCAAATTTTCCTGTCAATTTTAAACATGTTTTAACTCAGAAACACAACGGGCCGCTGGATGAATGGCTGCCCTAACACCCGACCACCGGGCTTAGCAGGTTTTCTGGGGGAAACCTTGAAACTGATGGCTGGTACTCTCATGGCAGAGCAAAGGGGACGGTGGCTGATTTTAACACCTTTGCAGAGTGAGATAAGATCGGACGATAAGATCGGTTTCTCATATAAGTATGAACCAATCGCCTGCCTCCCAAAATTAAAGAAATTGGGTCTAATTTATTGACTGGCCGATTTATCCTTGCACCCGTAATATCAATATGATGATATCTAAACATGTACTATAAAGGTTTTAAAGTCTTACTCACACTTTTTACGAAGTAGTGCCATATCACTTTTGCTTCATTTCTTCTTCTTTTTTTTTAACACCAATCTGCCAGGGGGCTAGAGATGGAAATTAGCTTCTTCAATTTGATCTCATGTACTTTACAAGCTAATGTTCATTAGTAGGTATTGACACATTTTTAAAAATACACTCAACTGATAGTTCCACTGCTTGTGCCAAAATCAAAGCAACACAGAGCCATCACACTACCACCAAAAGGTTTGACTGTCATTCTGAGTTGTTGCTCTGTTGCTTTTCCACCACATGTAACAACTGTAACCTTCTATAAAGTCACACTTTTTATTACCATCAAAGGTTTTCACCAAACACCTTGCGAAACAGTGAGATATTAAATACTAGACAGGCCTCTGTGATCTCTTTTTTTTCCACTCTTGCTCTTGTATTTTTATCATGAACTCTGCTTTAACTGAAGCAAAAGAGGCCTGTAGTGATTTCACATCTTGTTTTAGTTGTCTTTGATATCAAAATTCGTTTGGTGGTTATAAAGAGTCGGTTGTGTCGGTTGTGACAAAGAAGCAAAAGCAGAAGAAATCTGTAAGGTAGCTGCTTGTTTTTTTTTCCTTTGTGGCAAGAAGAACACCAGTGAACTCTGAGAATGAAACGGTGAGACTTACGCCACTCGGTCTGGATGGGGAGGAAGGCCCTGTCGCCGTTCTCCCTGATCATCTCCTCTATCCTGTCCAGAAGCAGCGACACACTCCTGTCCTTGCCGGGCGTCTTACTGTCCAGCACGTGGTAATAGTTCCCACAGTACTCCAGCAGTCTCTGCAGCTCCCGCCCTCCCCGGAGGATGTGCTCCTCGATGGGCGTGTGTCCCAACCAGTCGCCGCAGCTGAACAGCACCATGGTATGGAGACACGCGTTGTCTCCGAACAGAGTCTCGATGTGCGCCAGGAGCGTCCGCCTCTTCCTGGCCGTGAGCGACGAGACGACGGGGAGGACCAGGAGCAGGGTGTGGGGCCCCGGCCGCAGCAGGGCGGCGCCGCGCTGCGACTCCTGCCGGATCCGCTTGGGGGTCCGGCTCACCGAGAACCAGTCCCAGCCCGGGGTGTCGACGATGGTGACCCGGCGGCCACACACCAGCGCTTGCCTCCTAAGGCACAGCTCCGTCTCCTGGCCCGACTCGAAGAAGCGACGGCCCAGGATAGAGTTCCCCACTGAGCTCTTCCCGACGCCCTTCCAACCCAGCAGCAGCAGCCTCAACTCTGGAGCCCCAGTAAAAAAAAAAGAACAAACATAAGCAGAATCAAACATCAAGCTTTTTTTTGTTCCCCCTTGAGCGCCCATCTGGTCTGTTGTTTCCGCCTGAACAGCATTAACAACACATGTTCACTTTACCCCTCTTGAGCACACACACACAGACACTCTAACACACATACAGACCTCGGGGAGGTCCTCCGATCATCTGCTCCCTCTGCCGGGCATGCTCCTCCATCCTCATCCGCTCTTCCTCCAGCGCTCTCCTGGCCTGCTCCTCCTCCAGCAAAATCAATTCATTCACCTCAAAGTACCAGCCTGCGTGGAGGCACCAATGAATAATTCACAGAGTCATTTTAGGTCAGCTCCGCAACACAAATGCTGTCTGGATTAATAATGCAATGATCAGAGAAGCCGCATGAATACTGCACATGAGGTGCTGCTATTTATAACGGCGTAATAATTCGGAGTTGGTTCGCAAACCTTGGTTGTCGGTGACCAGTTCTTCCACCTTCTCCATCAGCTCCGGTACTTGGGTGTTTTCCTCTGAGTCTTTAAGGGTGTTATCAAAGGCATGGTACCTGCAAAAAGATACAAATATCTCATTTTCCAAACCTGTTTATGTTTTACAAATAAAAGATGTAAAAAGTGTGGTGTGAATTTGCGTTCAGGGGTTTAGAGTTGTCGTCTCATTTCTTCTTGCACCTCTAACAGGTTTTTGTCCCTCAAATGAGAAGGGATCTCATCCAATTTAGACGCAATTCCCTGTCTCTGCTGAAGATTCCCCACAGCATTGTGCTGCCACCACCATGTTTCACCAACAGAATGGTCTGTGCAAACTGTGCCGTGTTTGGCTCATTAAACTAAGGCTTCTTCTTCCACGTGGTTACATCGTCTACATCGTTCTGGTACGCTGGACTTGTTGGGGCTTCCTTAAGGCCAGATTCGTGGAATGATGACGCTCGTTCGACAGACCTCTGTTCTAAACTAAACATTCACTGATCTCTTCCTAATCTCCAATTATCGTCCTACCTGCTTCCACATCTCTCCACCAGCCACTGCAGAGCCTCTCCAGTGTTGGATATGTGCTCCTCGATGAACACGCCTTTGGGCAGCTTGTCCACACCGGTGAAGAGAACCATGCAGTACCTCCAGGTCCCTCCGCCCAGAGCCCCCAGCTGGTCCTCTGCGGCCTTCCGCTCCCTGTCACCAAACGGCTGGCTGATGGACACCACCAGCAGGATGGCGTGCGGTCCGGGAGGGCAGAGGATGGCGCCCATGCAGGGGCCCTCGCTGTCCAGGCTCGGTGGGGGGCGTGCCGGGCTGTCTGACTCGGCGCCGGCGTTTTCGTCCGTGTCGCGCTCTTCGTCGTCATCGGGGTCAGCTGGGATGGCCCAGGACGGGGTGTCGACCACCGTGACCCGTCGGCCGTAGATCTCCATCTGGCCCACGTTGCTGTGGGTCGTCTCTGTCCCGGCGTCAAACATCTCGTCTCCGAGGATGGTGTTAGCGGAGGAGGTCTTGCCCGATCGGGGCCCGCCGAGGATCAGCAGCCGGCGCTCGGGGGGGTGGCGGCCCCGGTGGTCTCCTATTGACATAAAGAAAAAATGAAATTTATTGATTTTGATTAAATCACTGCTGCCTCAGTTATTGGTACCTTCAAAATATTTATTTTTTTCTCAGAAAAATTAAAATGTCCTATTTTTACCTGTAATGATGTCATATTTTTATGACATAATTGGTATGCACAAAAAATAAATTTAGGATGTAAATTAAATAAACTCCAAGTGGGTTTTTTTTGCCATTGTTAGGTCATATTTGTTGGTCCTCCTATTGTACATGCAACAGTATAACGAACCTCTGACAGATTTGAAAGGAATGAATGACTGGTACCCATCATCCTCAATAGCGAGAAAAGTAAATCAGAAAACAGGGATCCAAAAGAAATTGCATTACTGGTCGGGAAAAACGTTAGAAAATTAAATACAGGAATGAAGAGGCTAAAGGTAACATATTTGTTGGGGATGTGGAACAGATAAGTGAAGATGTAACGTTTTTTTATTATTTTGTTAGCAAAATTATTTGTCCTGCTCGATAGTCTCGGATAATTGTTAGAATTTGTTTGTCATAAACGTAGCATTATGACGCTTTGTGGTACTAAATGAACGTCCAGACCTGCTTATTCAGATTCTGTCGATACACTAGGGTCCTCCGAACAATATCTCGCTTAGGGCCCCCAAAAAGCTAGAAACGGCTCTGCTTTTCTCCAATAGATCCTGGGAGAGAGTGAAATCGGAAAATACAAATCTTGTGAGCGACGGAAAATAATTCATCATCAAATCTTTCAGCAGCAGAAAGATCCAAATTACCACAGAAATGGTTGAACTGCACCTCACCACCTCAGCCCCCAGACCCAAAATGTATATATATAAAAAAAAAACCTGTGTGGTGAACTGAAGGGAAGAGAGCACAACACAGAACTAATGTAGGGAGGTAGAAACCTTTGAGTCAACCTTCAGAGGAAGACTACGTGCCATCCTCCAAGCAGAGAAGGTTGCATGAAGAATGAATAGCAGGGGAGAATGTGGCTGGCACCTGTGGCAAAGCAGCAGCAGTGGGCTGATTATCATATGCCCTGAGTGAAGGGTTATAAGTCAAGGAGAATTTTTGATGAAATGGCATCAGAGCTGAATGTGGATGCTCAGCAGCTGGCAGGAGAAGCGACGAACGCCCAGAGAGGATGAGGAGATGAGGAGCCGGGGGAGAGAACTTCATTGATTTCCTCCCGCAGAGGACTGCTGATGAGACTTTCTGTGCATGTAGCTAATTCCAAGCGGCGCAACAGTTTCCCTATTTAGAGGAAACTGGGAAAGAAACAGAGCTGAGAGTTTTCCCAGGGATGGTGTGGTCAAATGAAGGTTGACGATGCTGAACCTGTTCCAGCAGAGAGAGAGGAGGAGAAGAAGAGGAAGAAAAAAAACACTTACCAGTGTCAGAGGCAGAGGACACAGCAGCCATCTTGAGCGTCGAACCTCTGGCTTCCTCCTCCTCAGGCCCCCTCCTGCGTCTCCTTCTCGCCTCCACGGTGGACTCCTTTCCTCTGGCTTCTTCAGAAAGCAAAGTGGCGTACGCAGGCCTGCTTCTCGGCTTCTGCTTTCACTTTAAGCCTCATTCTACTGCAGTGTTACTCACTTCATCCTCAGTTCCTTGACTCCCACTCGTCCCTGATGCCTCTCAGCCCTCTTCTGTAATCTGCTGTATCTCCCACAGCTTCCTCCTCACCTTAACCCCTGTTCAATGTACCACTTTGCCCTTGTCCACCAACGCTTTCTCCTTTGTCTTCTTCTTTCTTCTTTTTTTATCTCTCCAAGCTGATGGGAAACATTGTGCAATGCAGGAAACTGGATACCAAATCCACCCCTGCCTCTGCAGCTCCAGAAGGATGTTTCGTCATTTCTTTCTTTTTTTTGAGGCAGAGGGGGAAATGTTCCTCCCACTCACTCCAGCAGCAGCAGCAGCAGCAGCAGCAGAATGGACCTGTATGCAGACTGCAGTTAGGAGGACTGATGGAAGGAAGGATAGACGGAGAGAGAGAGGGAGGGTCAGAAATAAGAGGGAGAGAGGGAGAGAGGGAGGAATCTTCTGTTTACAGCTGGCTGCTGTCCCCAGGTGCTGCATAACATACAAACACAATTAATTATATAACCCCTGCAGACAGAAATAACACAAGACAGAAAGAGGCACTCATATATATAAATATTAACACAAGACAGGATCTTATGTAACATCTGAAAGCTCTTATAAATAGCAGATAGCAGTAAGGAGATATAACATTAATATTTTCTGAAACGAAAACACGGATATTAGCATCGATATGCGCCAATTAAGACACGGCAAAACCACAAAACAGTAAATGACCAAACATAACATATTCTGTGTGCACTTCTTAAAAAATAACACCGTTGAGGCATTTTTATAAGCATTCGTTGCCATACTTTTACGTGTTTTAGCTGCATTAGCGCTTGGCCGTTGCTAGGGAGTTCGTTTTGACCAAGACATCTCGGTATGCCGTACAGCGTCTCCAAGAGTCGCGACGCGACTTCGCCACCAACCGTACGTCGGCGTGTCTTCCATGTTGTGAGTGGTATCTTCTCAAGCTAACCTCGGACACAGGCTTTTCTGAGAAAAAAAGGCTAAAGTATAAAAGTTCGGATACTCGTAATCAGTCGTTTGCGTGATTAGGGACAAAAAAATGAAACAATATTTTGAAATTTATGTAAGAAAGTAAAATAAGTACAAAACCTTAACTAAATGTACTGTAATAAGAGTTGTTGCAATGTCAAATTTAACTTTGGGTTAGCTAAAAGTATTGTTCAATTGTTGAGTTTTTTATTATTATTTCCTTTTTCACATTTTATTCATTTCGGGGTTTTTTCCAAATGTATTTTATCTAAACTTTAATTTTGTATAATTTTTATTACATATTGTCGTATCTGTGATATATATTACGTTGACATACAGCTCAAGCGACCTCTACTGTTTTATCTTTATGGACACAAGTGTCGTAATGCAACTGCGTCTGCAAACTTCACATGCCGTTTTTTTAATTTTTAATTTTATCCACATTATACACATGCATCTATTATTAAATATTTGAATAGACATTTCACTTACCATCCTAGTAAGGGGTTTGGGGGGAAACGGGTCATTTATAGCTTTCTAAGACTTGAACAATGGGGTTTAATCTACATTTGGGGAGAAAACAAAAACTGAAGAAAAGTCAACATTTCTCTTGATTGGAGTGCAGATGTTGTACCATTACAACACTGTGTCTTATGGTGTTAATTTAGTATAAGTACATAGCTTAGATTCTGATAATGTTTTAAGTAGAGAGTTTTTTCAGTTCATAAAATTAGAACATTTTTTGACGAATATTTCCGTTCTGGTTCGTACTCCAAATCAGAAGATGGCGGTAATGCACTTTTAAGCTGTCAGCCATCCACCAGCGAAAGATGGAAGAAGACGAAGCGGAAACCGAGAGACGCATGCGACGAATGGAGTGAGTGGGAGGCGCCTTCTGGGTTTATCCGAAAAGCTTCGGGTAGACCGTTTTCTTTAACAGCCTTGTCCTGCAAACATGGACGGAGACGAGTTCATGGGGTATCGGTCTCCCCTGGTGTCTAGATATGCAAGCAAGGAAATGGCCTTTAATTTCAGCGAGAAGAAAAAATTCACGACCTGGAGGAAGCTGTGGATCCTACTGGCCAAAGCTGAGAAGGTCTGACACGTTTTTTTACTTCGCTATTTGTCCCACTTTGAACGACTTGTGAACCTTTGATGTTTGTGGCCTTCAGAGATCTCTCAAATTCCCCGATCTAAAAATAGAGGAGGATCATGGCTGCAGCACATGTAGAAATACTGCTGGACTACAAATACTTTTGACCATCTATATAAAAATAGTAACTGAATAAATTCCACTGTTGGGTAGAAATAATACAGAAAATTAAAATTGTTAGTTTAATTATGCGTTTTAACCTTAAACACTGGTCTAGCTCACTCGTTAGTTCCCAGTTAATTAGTTATGATGATTCATAACAAAGCGATAAAAGTAGAAATTAGTCATCAGACATGTCTAAAGATTATTTATTTTTTACATGAGTGTCACATCTTAGAGGCATCACAAAAGCCACATCCACACCACTGATGTGGACTGCTCAAGTTCTCCTGAAATGTCATGCTTACACTATGCAGAGGCTTTGTCTGCACTAATGAAGAATCATTCATCTTTTATGCAGAACTTTTAAAGTGGCCGACTTCTCTATTTTCCTTTTATTAGTTTAGTAATAATTACTTGACCCGGTTTCTACTCTCACAGACTGTGTTGAGCTTTGAACATTCATCCCAAAATCAGTGAGGGATCATTGAGTAAGATAAGAAAAAAACAAAACAAGTACATGAAAAAAACATTTAAAAAAAAAAATCTGGTACATTTTCCACAATTCATCCAAGTACGCACACAACGTATAAGAGGATCAAATAAACATATACTTTATTAATTTGACATTTCACCAGATGTGTTCTATTTGTCCATTTTGAGATGACCCCCCCATATGCCCAAGGTCATGTGACCAGACAGGACACAGTTCAACAGCATCTTAACTCTGGAGCTCTTCTAATTTGATCAGCTGCCCTTTGAAGGTGCCAAAAGTGAACACTAACAGACCCTTTCTCACGAGTGCTGCTTCACATGACATCCTACACTCAGATTCACATTCACTATTTGGGGTTACTGTAGTGTTGCTATAACAGGCACTGTTTGGATATAGCACAGTATTTTTTCTGTAACCAGAGATGGCCCTTGAAGTTTATTTGTATTCCGACCTTTGTAGCCCAGTCAAAGTTCCTTTTATTTTAAGTTTTTTCTTTAGCATTAAACCGTCTTGGTTTCATGTGTTCAGTCGATATGTAGAACTGGCCTGTCTAGTGTCTGACCTTTGATCCCAGCTGGTTCCAGCAGTGTGCTTATGGGAGCAAGCTGCACATTCCTCTGTAATCGAGCCGTTATCAAATTCCCAGTGACTGTGCATGAAAAGATACATTCCAGGTGAATCAAGATATTAGGAAATCTTATGAGGTCGGCACATGTTTGTCCAAACTTCAGTCAACTGCTTGTTTTCTTTTCTGGTCAGCCAAGTAATGCTTACAGTTCAACAAACTGCTAGATTGTTGGTGTGGAGGAAAGTAAGCTGTGAATATAAGAATATTCTTCCATTAGTTTCTACTAACGGTAAAGATTCAGGGTCTGGGCGTTTATCTTACGTATCATCAGTTATTTATTTTTCACTGTACAATCACACATAATCAATTTTACAACTTTCCTTTTCAGTTGTGTTTAGGCTTGTACCTCAGAATAATTTGCTTTACTTTCATGTCCGAATTCGTTAAAGCCGTCAATAGTGTGAACGTCATTTGATTGCCATCTGCTCTGGTTCTGACCAGCATTTTCTACACATTGACATTTATCAGTAAGTTCCTCCCAACATCTTTATCACCAGAGCAGACTATTATATCAACAATCAATGTTTTAGTGCAAAGGTTTTAACTGCCCCTAAGGGAGCGATCTAACTGAGTTCCAAAGACAAGGTTCACTTCGGCTCATTAATCTTGTAATTTTGTTTCTGTACATGTTGTTTGGGCCTATAAAATAATGCCATCAGCTGGACAGAAAGGAAATTTCAATATTTGACGTAAAATTAGATTACAGGGTGCAGTCAAATGTTGTCCTTCATTTGGCTCAGAAACAGAAAAAATAAAAACTTCAAGGATCAAATAAACTACAATGGTTAAAGCTACAATGGTTAATGTGGATGTGGAGAGCACTTATTGACAAGTTCTGCAAATGGCGACAGTGTTTGTAAACTTTACAGTGTTAAGGTAAGGCATTTTCTTAGCTGATAAACTTTATGCTCACAAACGACTGAGGCGTTTGCCTCACTGGTGAATTCCTGGCCTGTGCACACCTGTACGTCAGAAACTGCAGATGACTGTGCACATTTGTGAGTGGTAAAGCGTTTTGAGTGTTGAGTACAGATAGAAAAGTGTTCATTAAACTCAATCCATTTAGCATGTACTTCCTGTAACAGAGGAGTGGCTCGAAAGTACTTTTTCAAGTACTTAACTACTTTGGACAAAGGGAGATGTATGATTTATTTATGACTAAATAAATAAATCAAACAGCCTCTCTCAAAACTTTATGCTCACAAACATTTGATTGTTTTATATGTGTTTAATGAGGTCTTATGACCATAAAATATTAAATTTATCTTGGAGTCAGGGACATCTAGTAGCAACCGTTGACTTTACCTCACCCACCCTGTTTTTCTTCAGTTTCTGCAAAAACACCCATAATGGTAACCATCTGATTAGAACGAAACTCTGCAACCCGAACACTGGAGCTTGGCGTTGAGACGTCTCTGCCTCGTCATTCCCCCCTCAGGAATTGGGTCTGCCAATTACTGACGCTCAGATCCAGGAGATGGAGAGCCACGCCGAGGACATCGACTTTGCCATGGCCGCCGAAGAGGAGCGGAAGCTCCGGCACGACGTCATGGCTCACGTTCACACCTTCGCTCACTGCTGCCCCTCCGCTGCCCCCATCATCCACCTGGGAGCCACGTCTTGTTATGTCGGAGACAACACCGTAAGCGTTTCACCGACTGCATAACCCGAGAGGAAACCTTGCCGTGTTTGTTTACATCCCCCACCTATTTTTGTTGTGTCGCATCGTTTCCCCAGGATCTCATTATGCTGCGCGATGGCTTTGACATCCTCCTCCCTAAGGTGAGACTCAGATGTCAGTCTTACGACAAGCGCACCCACCCAGCTGTGCATCTCAGCTGTTTGATAGCGAATCGGCAAGCCGGAATGAAGAGCTGCGCTTATTTAACTGGCGCGGCTTTCACGCCAGATTTGAACTTTACGTGACATCCGTGTGTTTATGTAACAACTCAATCTTCCTCCAGCTGGCGAGGGTCATCGACAGGCTAGCAGACTTTGCAGACAAATACAAAGACCTTCCTACGCTTGGCTTCACACACTACCAGTGAGTCCGTCCACATGTTTCCCTCCAAGTTTTCATGTTTCTCCATCGTAAACTTTTGCCTCCCCCCTTCTGACTTTCCTCCCTGCCCCAGGCCCGCCCAGCTTACCACCGTAGGGAAGCGGGCGTGCCTCTGGCTGCAGGACTTGGCGATGGACATGCGGAACCTGCAGCGGGCCCGTGACGACCTGCGTTTCCGAGGGGTCAAGGGGACGACGGGGACCCAGGCTAGCTTCCTGCAGCTCTTTCAGGGGGACCACGATAAGGTAGGAGAGATGAGGGTCACTGGAGCAGCGGGCGACGGAGGAGATTTGATGGCATTCATGGCGTTTTTGTGCCATCAGGTGGAGGAGCTGGACAGGAAGGTGACAGAAATGGCTGGGTTCAGAAAGTAAGATATTTTTATGTTTTGTTTTGTTTTTTTACATCACATAACTGATGTAATGTGAAAATTAAGCTACAGAGGCGGCTCATTGTTCCTTTATTTGTCCGATGTATTAAATTATGTCGTGTTTGCGAAACATTAGAAGGCCGCTCTCAGCTCCACAGTCTCCATCCTGTCCTGAACATCCCGACAGCAGCTTTATGACCCAAACCGTGATCCGAGAACATTAACATCTCTGTCCTTTTCCTCAGAGCTTACCTGGTGACCGGACAGACTTACAGCCGTAAAGTGGACGTTGACTGTCTGTCCAGCTTGGCCAGTTTGGGCTCTACTGTCCACAAGGTGCTATAGAGGACATAAATGTCTGCATCTAGTGGATTTTACTTGTAAATGACATTTACTTCATACTGCTCTTTAGATTTGTACGGACATCCGTCTGCTGGCCAACCTGAAGGAAATAGAGGAGCCTTTTGAGAAAGAGCAGATCGGTATGTTTTGTTTGTTGCAGTGGGAAGTTGTCCAGGAATTAAAGTTTAAGATAGTTTAAGGTCTAAGGAGTCGTTGCTCGCTCCCTGCAGGTTCCAGTGCCATGCCCTACAAGAGGAACCCGATGCGCGCAGAGCGCTGCTGCAGCCTGGCTCGGCACCTGGTGGCACTGATGGCCGACCCGCTGCAGACGGCGTCGGTCCAGTGGCTGGAGAGGACGCTGGACGACAGCGCCAACAGGTATTATTACCAACACCTGCAACAGATCTCACCTCAGACTAGCCAAAGCAATCGTTTTCTACGCTTCTCTTTCGCTGATGCGCAGGAGGATCGCCCTCCCAGAGTCCTTCCTGACCGCAGACATCGTCCTCAGCACTCTGCAGAACATCACAGAGGGCCTGGTGGTCTACCCGAAGGTCATCGAGAGGCACATCCGCCACGAGCTGCCCTTCATGGCCACGGAGAACATCATTATGGCCATGGTGCAGGCCGGAGGGAACAGACAGGTAGGACGATCGGATAACCTGAAGGAATTCAGAATCGATTTATTTAAGTTATCCAAGACGATTATTTTTCAGTCATTTTTTGATTGTACAGGTGTGGCTGGTGAAGCTTAACTTGGGGGTTCTGGTTGATGACAGGTAGTGCTTGCAAGTCAGCGAAGCATGAAATATCAACACTAAAGTTGACATCAGCTGATTACTTATCGGTGATCAATCTGATTAAAAAATCAGCAGATTTTTTTGAAGTATCTTTTTAGTACAAATTAAAAATGCATTCAAATATCCAAACAAACAAATAATTCAATTACTTTTTAAAATAAGAAAAGAAATATTTTGTTGCCTAAATGGAATGTGAGCGTTTGACCATTTCTAGCGAAGGATTAAAAAAACTTGTAACATCAACATGTGAAAAGCTCAGTGATTTCTGCTTGACATCAACACAACGTAAGGCAGATCTGGAGTTTGTTTTAGATTAGTGATTGCAAAAAGTGTTCATAAGAGATTATAATTGTTGTAATTTTTATTTTATTTATTCTTAGCAGAATTTTAACTGACTGAAGTTTAGGTTAAGCCATTTGAGGAGTTTTGGATTTAACATATTTACAGAAAGGTGTTTTAATTATTAACAATTAATTGATTAGTTAATTATTTCAATAAGCTATTCATCACTAATCAATTAACTGATTAGTTAATTATTTCAATAAGCTATTCATCACGATAAATACGATTAATCGCTTCTAGCCAGATAGCTGATATTAGTAATTTTCTTTGACACATCTGCCCGATAAATAAACTTGGGCCAATATTAAGAACTGATATTTATTTCCGTCTTGTTGCCATTTGTTTCTGGAATGACCATGTGGTATTTGATTAGAAAGTGATACAGCAAAGGATTGTGGGTAGCTTAATCGAAACAGAAAAGCAGCGAAACAGAAAAGCAGTGAAGTGAGTGATCAATGTGGTTGTTTTTCTTTTCTTGGTGTTAAAAGTGTAGTTAAATACATTCAGTATCAGTAAATATCAGTTATTGACCATAAAAGCAATATTAATATCGGATATCGATACACTTAGAAGGACAGTGACATATGATCCGTAGACCCAGGCTGATTTGGAAACTCTGATCTTTCTTATCTGAAGTTAAAACCTGAAAACTTGAGACTTCCCAGGTTACCACGGATACCGTTCTCGTTTCCCTCCAGGACTGCCACGAGAAGATCCGGGTTCTGTCCCAGGAGGCGGCGGCTGTAGTGAAACAGGAAGGAGGCGACAATGACCTGCTGGCCAGAGTCCAGAAAGACCCCTACTTCACCCCCATCCTGGGCCAGCTGGACGCCCTCCTGGACCCCAGCACCTTCATCGGCCGTGCCCCACAGCAAGTGTGTTAGACGACCAACGTGACGTGATGCTGCATGATTCTTCGTCCTGCTGCTTTTGTTTTGGACAGCGAAGTTTCAGAAACCTTACCTCGGAACATGTTCACAAAGCGAAGTTTTTTTTTTTCCCCCTCCCCTTTTTCTTCTGTCCTCCAGGTAACGAGGTTCCTGTCTGAAGAAATACACCCCCTGCTGGAGCCCTTTAAGTCAAAGATGGATGTGAAGATTGAACTGGAGCTTTAAGGATAACACACATGCAGAATTACCCTCTGACTTGTGAACAAAGTTGAAAGAAAGACACTTGAATAAAAGTATTTTTAATTCTACCTGGTGCTGTGGTTTCTACCGCCTGATGTAGGAGGTGAAACTACGCCTGGGAGGAAGTTTATCCTTATAAATGTTCCAATCAATGAGCTATTAACCACTGAGGGCTGGAGATGGTTGTTTGAACTTCTAGTGCAGTGGTTCTTAACCTGGGTTCGGTCGAACCCCAGAGGTTCGGTGAGTCGGTCTCGGGGGTTCGGAGGAGCCTCTGCCGCAGAGGTAAAGACACACTTGTGTAAAGGAGTGATGACGCCCCGCTTTGCCGTCACTTGCTGCAGATGATTACATTACATTGCTTAGCCAATCAGAGCTGCGGAGGAACGCTGTGTTGAATACGATGCTTGCCACTATTGTATTTGTATTGGCACTACTTTGTGAAGCGGAAGGTTACGCGCTTATAAAAACAATAAAGGCGGAGCCTCCTTGCTGCTTTTCGTTCTTTGTGTGTTCGGCCACAGAGCAGGGCAGCATGGCTACCAATTTACAGGTGGTCATGTCTCCTGTCTTATTTATTTTCGTAAGTAGGTTAGTGCTTCTGCAGGGATGTATTCACGAGGTGCAGATGATGACGATGGGTCCGGAGACTCGCGTAGAAATAGATCCGCTGAAGAAGCATCAACAGACTGATTGGAGGAGCTCCACTCAGCAGGGATTTGAACTTGTGTCTTTAATTACTTCAGCAAAACTCACCGTTTTTACCAAATTCTAGTCTAAATCTTCTCATTAGTCGCATCTTTTCGGGGTTGGTACTGCCTCTAGTGGCGTGGGGTGGTAACACAACTAATATAATTAAATTACTAAGTCAGAATATGCAAAGTATTTTGTGCGTGTGGGCGGAGGGTTGGAATAACAAGGATTCGGTGAATGCGCATATGCAACTGAGGGGTTCGGTTCCTCAAAAAGGTTAAGAACCACTGATCTAGTGAAAATAAGAATCTAGTTTAAAGAAAATGAGATAAATGTCAGCTAATTTAGTATTCGGTTAATCGCTAAATGGAATATACACTCAGAAAAAGACAATTTGCTGAAAGAATAACAGCGCTAATAGAGCTCAAACTGCACAAAAAACATATTTTGTATTTAAACTAAAAGAAAACACATTTGTCTGCGACAGACTGGCGACCTGTCCAAGGTGATCCCGCCTCTCGCCCAGAACATTAGCTGGAGATGGACACCAGCAACCCGATTAGGGTCAAGGGTGTTAGAAAATGGATGGAAAACACATTTGTCTGCAAACTTGTTCTACCCAGAGCTCCTCACAGCGGCATAGTTTTAGCCTCACCTGATTCAAATTCTGTAAACGTATATTTTAGCAAGCACCGTTTTATCAAAAAAAAAAAAAATCAACAGATTATTGGCCATTTCTGAGAGTTTTTTTCTGCATCTCTGGACATTAGTAAAATCTACAATCTAGCAGTACCCTCTTGAAAGCACAAGGGGGCGCCATTTACCTTTTATATAAATGTAAAATACGCTTTAACGTTTAATTCTAATCAGAATTAGTTCTTTAAATCCACTAAACGTTTATTTTTTTAATCCATGTTCTTATATTTGCTTACCACTGATTTTTCTTTAACATGCAGAGTGAGAGGGAGGCACGGGGATCTGTTTGGAGACGTTTTCAGAGCTTAACCTTGGCCAGCAAGGGGCGCTGTGGAGCAGCATTGGCTCCACGTTTTCACTAACTGATGAGAAGACGAAGATCTGAATCCAGCTTTTTTTTTTTTAGTTTTTATTTGGAAAACGCCTCCAGTTCAGTTAAAAAAAATTGTCAGGGTTATTTAAGATAAGCAAAACAAAGAATCTCCCACAGATAGGCTGACGGTAGGAGAGGCTTCACTCTTGGCTCGAACTTTCAAACCGTCTCTGTTTACCCAAACATAATGTCTTGGGACCTGTTGCTACGATTGAGCGACACTTTGTGCTAATCCGCACTTCAGCTTGAATTTTATGTTTTATTTATATCAGTAAAAATTTGCTAGTGTGTGTGTGCTGGTGATGGGAATGCTGAGCCCTCAGTGTCCTTCTATGTTTTGACAGCATTCTTTCACATACTCCATGCTGCGTGATGGCCAAAGGGAGGCTTTGATGCGTGGGCACACTGACCAGACGGGCAGCTTCCAAGTCTATGGGAATTTCTCAAGTCCTGACCCGTCCTGCTGGGGATTTCGGACCCACCCTTGCATTGTAGTTCTGCTGTCAGGAGTCCCTGTTTGACCCATTTACTGCAGATTAGTCAACCACCTTGAACTTTTTTTTATTAAAGCAGTTTTTAAATCATTAACCTCTTTCCATTTTCATTTTAGGCCAAATCAAGGTTATGACTGTCCTCAAAGGGTATTGCTAAAACCCATTAACATGAGGGGAACGTCTTACAATTATTTAGCATCTTTTCACACTGATGTAATTTGACAGTATATCAGGGCCAAACCTCCATGGCCCTATAGTTCTAACAATGTGGACTGGCGGCAATCAGCAGTCCGATCATTAGATCATTCACACACCTGCTTTAAACTTATTGAGAAAGATCCCTGAGCAGAGCAGCTTACACTTTTATAGGGAGAGGTTCATTCTGATAGCAGAGTTTGATTATCTACTTGTTTACAGGACAGACAGCAGACTGGACAGCAGGCACATGTGTGTGTCTTACCACAGATTTGAGATCTGGGCTTTGACTAGGCCATTCAAACATTTGAATATGCATCGGTCAAAGCCATTCCGTCATCTCTCTGGTTGTCATATCATGGGCATTATCGTTGGGTTCTTTCAGGTTTGCATTCAGCTCCTGCCATCTTCCCAATTAAAAAAATGCCTTTGCAGCATAATGGTGTCACCATGTGTGCTTGTGTGTGTGTGTGTCCTTTTATGTGTGTGTTTCCATGTGGTCTCTGTCAACCAGAGTCACACTGAATCTCTTTACTGTTACCCCAATTCATCATTTGGGATATCTGAGTCATCAGAGCTAAATTGCAAATTCAAGCCACACTTTTCAGATTCTTATGTGCATTTTCAATCCCGTCTTTATATTTCTGTGCTGCTCCAACAAAACAAAGTCATGAAACGCATTGCATTTTGTGATGGTATATGAGTACTTCTGGCAAATCCCTCTAGTTGTAAAATCCAACAGGTGTGTACGCTAGCTGCTCTGCATCAGCAGCATTACTTTCCCGGTATGCTGCTGAATTCAACAGGAGCTCATGCGCAGGAATTCAGATGGAGAAGCGTGGCGCCAAAACACCACTGACCCTGCTGTTTTCATTAGTGAGAAGAAAAGGCTTCATAAAATCCCCAGTAGCGACGTGCAATGAGTTGGGAGGCCCTTGATGTAAATGTCAGAAGAAGAAGAAAAAAAAAACTTCTGGTTCTCCTATTGAAGTGTGGTGAAATCATGGCTTGTGTGACACCAGCCTTGTTGCTTTTGACTCAGACTCAAGAAGGAAGGTACTACGGGAGGTGCGCTGTTTGAGTCCACGTCGTAATCTCTCCTAACACCTTGCTCGGGCGCTGGTGTTCCTCTTATCCACGCAGTGAAACAAAAGCAATGCCTTCCTATCCTGCGGCAAGAGCAGCCACCTCCAGGAGAGTTATCAGACATGGGAGTGGCGGGCCTCTGTAACAGTGTGACCCCGTCAGGCTCTTCTTATCCTGCGCATTCCACGTCCAAAAGGGGCTTCTTGGAACTGGAAGCAGAGGATGATTGACTGTTGGAGGGGAGGTGGAGGAGAGGTGATGATTTGGCAGGAATTGGATGGATGCAGAAGAGAGATGGATTTGTCTAGATTTCCAAGAGCTTGATCCGGGGACAGATAGGGAGACTGCAGGCCGGCAAGAAAGCCCCAAGAGGAGGAGAAGAAGAAGAAAAAAAAAACCAACAGAGGAGTGGGCATCAGCAGCCGTGATCTCACCCTCCGCTCCTCTCTTTGGCACCGCCTGCCAGAAAGCTGCCCTTTTGCTGAAAAATGCCAAGTGCACCACATTCCTCCGGCCACACAAAGGCCCTCCCTCGTCTCAGCTGCATAGGGCAATCAGACAAGGGGTAATTATATAATTAGGCCGTCCCACTGGTGTGCCGATCGGGTCACATTTATGTTGTCAGACAATAAAGCAAGCTGACCCTTATCGGAAACAGAGTGACATTCAGCTTTAATGGGTATAGGGTTATTTTTTGCAGTTGAGGTTAGCTGAGTTAACATCTTACCTACAGGTGAGGAGATAACTCATTTAAATATAAATCTAAATGAGCTGTTACATGGATGTAATGACCATGACCAAAGTACGTAACCCATGTCATTTTGCCCCTTTGCAAGTTTTTACTCTTGATTCTTACATTCTTATCATTTTGTACCTATTTACTTTCAATTATAATATTTTCTGAGGAATGGTTGCAGAAATACAAAAATTTCACATAAAATTCCATTCACGTAGTTGCGTATTATTATCTGAAAACTTTGTGTCACATATTTGCATGTATTTAGTTTTTTTTTTTAAAAAGGCAAAAAATTGAAGTCTATATGACATAGCTAATACCAAAAGCTCCAGGTTACTTTAATTAATTAAGGAAATATTTTAACAATTTCTGATTATTGTAAAAGTTTCTCTTTCAAAATATTTCATTTTCACTTTTGCAAAGCAGCAAACTTCACATGTAAAAAGTTTCCGGTGAGACTAACATTCAAAAACTAATAGAATAGTTTTTTAATCGTATGAATTTCTGAGGTTTTACTTTCATAACACATAGTGTTATGAAAGTAAATGGTTCACATTCTCTGATGTCAGTGCATGTTTCACTCAGGAAGATTATGGATGATGCACACCCTCCAACCTTCAGCTGTAGTGTAAGTATTCATCAGCTTTTGTTTAAATATCTGCTCAGTAAAAATGTGACAAAGGATTAAAGATGTGTTTAACACTGTTCAAAAATTCCACTGAGACTTGGATTTATACCAAATGGAGACTAACTCGCTCACTCTTTGGTTACCTAGCAACAGCCTGTTGAGTAACTTGTCTCAGCAGCAGTTTCAGGTTTTGCCATCGTGACTCATAGTTGCTAAGAATCAGCGCAGAGTGAAAGATGTGGATTAAAAACAGGAAAGATCACAACACCGGTTTGGCAATATTTCAGATATTAAAAAAAAACAAAAAATGAATCAACAATTATCAATATCAACCGATACGATACGCTTATATCGTCATGCGTTCCATTAACTGTGTGCTTGTTGGCTGAAAGATGTAATCTGCACAGATTACTCATAAATCGCTGACGTTTGACATTTTCTTGTAAGGAGTGGTGTCGGGGGAATCACTCCGGCAAATGACAGCTACAGAGATAAGACCCCCGCTGCTCCCCCATCGACTCAGGATCTGCCGCCCCAGACGAGAATTGAGCCAGTGTCTCTCTGAACTGGCCACCGGCCAGCGGTCTCCCCTCGCACCACGGCCTTGGCTTTGGGTGTGTCTCCAGTCGCACGGGACAGTACAGAATAGACTATTGTTGCTCGCACAAGACAGAGGGGCCGGGGGCGGCGGAGGGAAGAGGTGCTGATTCCGATGGCGGGGGACTCAAGATGGCGAGAGGAGAAATAAGCTTTCAACAAGCAGGCCGAAAAGCACACAGACAGCGACGCATGCCTTCCCTCTGCTGTTCACATGCACCTATGATTATCCCATCACACACACACACACACACACACACACACACACACACACACACACACACACACACACACACACACACACACACACTCATAGTCTCCGTTGCAATTCAGCCTGTTTTTCCTGGTCTGGTGGTATTCCCTCAGGGACAAACATGGGGCACCGTGCGCTCAAACACAAGGCGTCTTTATGTAAAAACAATGGTCAGAAAAGAAAACACAAACAGTCTAGATAATTTAATATGACTAACTTCCTATTCCCCACCTTAGTTATGATGTAAAGGTTTGCAAACTTCTAACAGGATCTGGAAACAAGACAGGCAGTTTATGAGAGGATGTCCTGCCAAAATCAGGTGGACTCTGTTGACTAATTAGGTAACTCCTGGAGGCTACTGTCTGGGCTGGGGTTTATTTATAGGTGTCAGAGTAAAAGGGGTTGGACGCAAGGCTTTTTAAATTTTTATTTGTGGAAAATGCTCAATCTGCTCATGGTCGTGCACTAATGTTGAACAGTTTCTTATGACGCTGTGCTGCAGGCATCGTTGTCATTAGTATTTTGACAGGATGGCTGATGTCTGATATTAAATTTTACAGCTCTGTCCATAGTGATCAGGAAGGTGGAGTATATTAGAAACTTTTGCCAACCTTGTAATTAGTGCAGAATTTTTGTCTTTCCTGGCGTTTTTCTTGGACAGAAGTCACATTCTTTGCACTAGGCCTTTATCCACAGGTTTTGACCTCACCATCATTGCAGAAGCTAATGCTGAGCTAGCTCTGAACTGATTCTAATCCAAACCTAAACCCTAAACAATGCAACCAGACCTCCATTGATAAACTTGAAAACTATCCAAAGGATTTATTCCAATCTAGTCTGTAAATTAAGGTTTCATCTGTTAATGATGCTGAACTTAACTTGACTGGTTCTTGCAGATAAAGTGAAGTAAAAGGATTTTTTTCATGTGCAGTCATGTATTTGTTGGCAGAAAGTGGAAGTGAGCCATGACCCAAAGAAGAAGAAGTAGGTTCCTCTATAACCCCCTGAGACTACGGTGGAAAACTCATCCATCCATCCATCCATTTTCTGACACCCTTGTCCCTTAGTGGGGTCGGGAGGTGCTGGTGCCTATCTCCAGCTGGCGTTCCGGGCAAGAGTGGAAAACTCAGAGAACTTCAAAAAAATGTTTCCACCTTTTCAAAGTCAATCATACCAACGGTTGAACCAGTACCACGTTCATCACGTGTGAAGAAAAATCTCGTGACTCAGGAATTTTGCACAGGGGCTTACCTTTCCCTGACGTCAGAAACGGCAGGTGAATAACCCCGAAGGAATTTCATTGTCTCTTCTGAATCGAGACGACTGTTTGCCGAAAACATCAGCAAACAGTCATTAGTACTTAAAGAGCTCCGGTTGTCTGTCTCTTTGGGGGAGATTACTGCTTTTGTTAAGTTGAAAGACTTCATATGGAAGAAAGTATCACCCTCATCATAGCTGCAAAAACATTTTCCAATTACAGACTCGCCCACCTCACAGGAGATACAACTCTAAATATGGCTTTAGTTTAGTTTTTTTTTTTTAAGATGCAAGGAACCGCATACCAGTGGCAGCAATGGACGCTATCTGCAGTTTTTTTTTATGTTGGCAACAATATCCCAAGCTTTGTCTGTCTCCAGAGGTTTGCAGTGCTTTGAGTCTTAATCATTTTCTTAAAAAAAAAAACAACTCTTGCTGAGGATGTATTTTTGGATTAGATGCAGGAAATTCCCATCAAGCAAATGGAATGCCATGTTAATTTTTATTGCGATCAAAACTGTAAGAGTTTAGTTTGCACACTCCAAACTCTCCAAGCTAATACATTGCAGCATCATAGACTTGCAAAAAATATGAAGTAATCGAGAAACCTTTGACTAAAGGGAAAGAAAAACACTCCGCTTTCTCGGGCTGAACTTTTTGATCGATGCTTGCCAACCCTGCTGTCGAATGTCTTGACCTTTTCATCCCGTTGGACGGCTTCGGCGCGGGGAGATGGTGTCGTGTTAGAGAAAACACTCGCAGGGATTATGTAAGAACGCTGACATTTTATGGTGGGCAGCGACCTGCTTTGGTCTTTCTCTCTTTCGCTTTGAGGATCAGCGAGACATTTCCTCAGTTGGACCTCGGAGGTCGGCGCCAGCAGTGGCCACTGAACTGATGATGTCTTAATGTGACATCAGTGGGAAAGTCTCTTTGCGGGCGCGCTGTCTGATGTGAAAGAGACCACCACGATGATTATTATCAAAGGAGAAAATCATATAATGGGGTCTGGCCTCACCAACCCCCCAGCTAAAAAACTTCTGCCACTATTTGAACTCACAAAGCTTTTTTCTCATCCGTCTAATTCATTTATTGTAGGAATTTTATCACCACAGAGGATGTTATGATGTCAGCATCAAACATTTGATTGAAACAGTGAATATAGACATTTTTAAAAATGCATGACATGTACAATGGACAAAGAATTTTACAGTAGTTTAAACCGAGCCAAGGCTTTTATTACAGACAGAGCAAAACAGTAAGAGATATTATTGGTTGTTTTGTGATGTTTTGCTCTTAGAAAACCAGTAGTTTTAGTTCACACAAACAAATATTCCAACCAAACTTCAATGTGAGCTGTACAACTTTAAATAGCAGAGTTACTGGAACAAAATATGATGATGTGTGCTAGGGGGAAAAATCACTTTGTGAAGTGTTTAAAACCTATTTTCAATGTCAGTCAAGTGCAAAAACGTATCTTAAAAGGTACCTCTTGTTATATTTCCTGTTTATTGTTACATCCTCCTTTTTTAAGTGTCTTTGCATAAAATGATCAGCCAAATGCAAAAACACAAACATGGCATGCCTCTCTATCAGCCTGCCTCTAGTTTCCATAGTAACCAGCACTCAGGCTGGTCGTTGGTGGCGATTCCCACAACATCCACGCTTCAGGTTTTAACCAGAGATCCACACATCGCACTACAGCGGACATTTCCCCATCCTTTGGAGCAACCAGTGCCCATTTTGACAGGTTAAGGTTTCTCCTTAAAAACTACAACGTGAGAAGAAGTATTCAAAAGGTCTACATCCAGCTCAATGCAAAGATGTTACGATTGAACTGGTAAAAGAAAACAAAAAACACAGCTTTTCCCTTGCAGTTGTGTGTAATTGTTGCTTTCCATCCTGTCCCCCAAAAAACGGACTTTAGCAGGAAAAAAAGCAGTTCAGTTGTTTTGCACACCCAGCCCTGCTCTTCAAGCGCATTGCATTCTGCACAATCTCCACAACTCAGCTCAGATTGTCCTCCATGTGAAGCTATAAACTCATATTCCATTTACACTGAAAATGATCACGGCTTCTTTTAAAAGCCCCAAGCTCCATCGCCATCACAGCACATGCAGCCAAAACTGAAGATACTTTTCTTGGAGCAAGACCCATTCTCAAGAGAGTTGTTCAGAAAGTTTCTCAGGAGAGTGTTCACTAGCGATATCACTCTACATATTTGATTTAATTTATTCAAATTCCTGAGGCAATACTGCTTATTCAGGCCCTTCTCAAAAAATTTGCATATTGCGATAAAGTTCATTATTTTCCATAATGTAATGATAAATCATATATTTTAGATTCATTGCACACTAACTGAAATATTTCAGGTCTTTTATTGTTTTAATTCTGATGATTTTGGCATAAAGCTCATGAAAACCTAAAATTTCTATCTCAAAAAATTTACATACCATGAAAAGGTTTTCTGAACGAGTAAATAACCTCATCATCTGAATCAACAAAGTAACTCTAAACACCTGAAAAAGATTCCTGAGGCTTTTAAAAACTCTCAGCCTGGTTCATTACTCAAAACTGCAATCATGGGTAAGACTGCTGACCTGACTGCTGTCCAGAAGGACATCATTGACGCCCTCAGGCAAGAGGGTAAGACACAGAAAGACATTTCTGAACGAATAGGTTGTTCTCAGAGTGGTGTATCAAGGCACCTCTGTGGGAAGGAAAAAGTGTGGCAGAAAACGCTGCACAACGAGAAGATGTGACCAGAGCCTGAGGAAGATTGTGGAGAAGGGCCGATTCCAGACCTTGAGGGAAGCAGTGGACTGAGTCAGGAGTAGAAACATCCAGAGCCACTATGCTCAGGCGTGTGCAGGAAATGGGCTACAGGTGCTGCATTCCCCAGGTCAAAGGTCAAGCCACTTTTGAACCAGAAACAGCAGCAGAAGCGCCTGACCTGGGCTACAGAGAAGCAGCACTGGACTGTTGCTCAGTGGTCCAAATTGTATTTGGATGAAAGCAAATTTTGCATGTCATTCGGAAATCAAGGTGCCAGAGTCTGGAGGAAGACTGGGGAGAAGGAAATGCCAAAATGCTAGAAGTCCAGTGTCAAGTAGACACAGTCAGTGATGGTCTGACAAGCCATGTCAGCTGCTGGTGTTGGTCCACTGTGTTTTATCAAGGGCAGGGTCAATGCAGCAGCTATCACGAGATTTTGGAGCACTTCATGCTTCTATCTGCTGATAAGTTTTTTGAAGATGAAGATTTCATTTTTCAGCACGACCTGCCACCTGCTCACAGTGTTAAAACCACTGGTATTACTGACCGTGGTATTACTGTGCTCAATTGGCCTGCCAACTCTCCTGCCCTGAACCCCGTAGAGAATCTGTGGGATATTGTGAAGAGAAAGTTGAGAGATGCAAGACCCAAAACTGTGGCTGAGCTTAAGGCTCATGGAAGCATCCTGGGCCTCCATAACACTTCAGCAGAGCCACAGGCTGATTGCCTCCAGGCCACGACGCATTGAAGGCTACAAATGGATTCCCGACCAAGTACTGAGTGCATAACTGAACATAACACTTTTCTTTTATTGGTCAGATGAAATATGCTAATTTTTTTAGACATAAATGTTGGGTTTTCATGAGCTGTATGCCAAAATCATCAATATTAAAACAATAAAAAACCTGAAATATTTCAGTTGGTGGGCAATAAATCTAAAATATATGAGTTTAATTTTTATTATTACATTATGGAAAATAATGTACTAAAACTGAAAACAACACATTCCCCCGCACCCCCTTTCCTTAATAAACTCGACTACTTTCACTGAAAGTCTCTGAGGGTTGCCCGTTTGAGTTGAGTACTTCTATTGTTTTAAATCGAGCACATCTGATGACAAATGGCATTTGAACTCTCAAAATATTTAGTCTAATTTGTGCGTTTGGAGTTGTTTTGTCTGTCAAACGGACACAGTTAATTGGGCTCCCCACGGAGACGTCCGATGGGTCCTCCGGTCCGGTCCGGTCCGGTCCGGTCCGACGCACGGACCCGTCCATGGGAAACCTGACGTCAAAGAAATTCCACCTTCCCAGCATGTATAGGTAACCTTTCTACCTCCCCCTTCTCGCGTCTTGAGCTTGCATTTTCATATTTCGCTGGTATTTCCGGATGGCTCCCACATTTGCAAAATAAAGGCCATCGGAGTAGTCATTATAAGGTTGAACAATAATAACTGGAGGAACTGAATAAAAGCCTGGAGAGGCTTGTTGACCTTTCGGAGCTAAACTGGTCCTGGCTTCTGTCTGTGCACCGCTGAGCCCATTGTGTTCCCAGACCTTATCATTGTGTTGCAGTTTCCTCTCCGTAGCTGCGTGCGCGCACGTGCGCATGTGTGGGAGGCTACGCGCGCGCCAGGACCGTCCTGTGAATATGTATACAGCACGCGCGGCCCGATCCACCGCACTACAAAGGCACAAAGGCTCGAAGTGATGTGTGCTGCTTTCACACTTTGAGGGACTCACACAAAGGCAAAAGGCTCCGTGGAAAACTTTTATCTGGAAAGGCGACGGCGATGACTTTGGTTTCTTCAATGAGCGATTGAAATTAGCTTCTGCCTCGCGTGCAAAAATGGCTGCCTGTGGTGGAGAACTGGAAGCTCTAAGCAAGCAATGGAGAATTATGATTATCAATCAATATGCAGCGCTCCTGTGTACCCACTTACCATATAATTGTGCAAATTGGAATTACAAAAATAAATTTGCTTTATGTAAATGTGCTAATTAAAAGAAAAAAACTAACAAAAAAACCCTTATGTTTTGAGATATGAGATGAGGTGTTTTTTTTATTGTTTTTTGGGGTTTGTTTGTTTTTTTTTTGCTTTTTTGGGGCTGTACCAAAAGTATAGTGTTTTTCACAAAACTGCACTGGACAAACTTTTTCCGCATCTTGAGTCGTGTGATTAACAACCAGGATGTTACTACTGCCGGAAAATACAAAGTGGTGGGAGGATTATGTTTTTCGACATTAGCAGAATACCAATAAAATATTGCACACATTTGTAATGGAAGCACAGCTAGAGTGCTTAGAGATATGGCACTGTTGCAATTCACTATAATGCTCCTTTAGGGAGCATTATAGTGAATTGCAACCAAAACAAAAAACGTGCTAAACTTCACTTTTAAATGACAAATGATGGAAGAGACTGCTTGCTGTTTTGTAGCTAATAAAATAGAACTGAATTTACTTTATTGATCCCACAGAGGAAATTGTGTACTTGTTCACAATCTACTCCATCCAACGGGTTAATTATTAGCAAATACAATTATAACCATAAGCAATATAAAAATGATTTAAAAATATACATGAATGTTATGAGTCATTTAAACACAATCAAAACATAGAATAAAAATAAAATAAATATTTATCATAATAGTATAAATAGTATTCATTATTATTTACGTTTCTATTTAGATTGATGTTTTATATGTCTGGGAAATTCATTTCATTTTATTTATTTATTTTTTACCAGACTCATTTTTGAACTATTTGAATTTTCCTGGTTAGACTGATATGTTATATAGTCTAACCCACCCACTTTTCTGGCAACTTTTAAATCTGCTCTTAAGACCCTCCTTTTTCGGCTGGCCTTTGATTCAGTTTGAGCTGCTGTCACTTTTAGTTACTTTTATTGTTTTTTTAGATTACTTATTGTGATATTTATTATGACTGCATATTTGGGTATGTTCTTGTATTGTATTGTGTGTCTTCATCTTAAGTGATTGTATTTTTGGTGTTAGTGTGCTTTTAATTTTTATTTCATTTGTTTAATTCTGTGGCTGGACAGCACTTTGGTCAGTGGTACTGTTTTAAAGTGCTATATAAATAAACTTGGCTTGGCTTGGCTTGGCTTGGCTTATACATCTCGGAAATTTTATTTATGTATTTAAATAATTCTTTACTGAATTACTGGCCTCGTTTGAGAGAATAATGTTGTGAATATCTGTCTCTGGCATGTAAACCCCCCCCAAAAAAATGCACCTTTATTTGCAATGACAGGAAATTCTAGAAAGTAATCTTTGCTACACTACACTTTTCATATTCTTGTTGAATCCCCACTTGTTGAATCATCCATCTCAAGTTTATCCGCTGCTGTGTCTTTGTCTGTCTGGCAAACATCCCAACAAAACTCTTAAATGTTTGAAGAAGCAAACAAAAAAACATTTGATGCACATGCAGGCGCATTTCTGCGGCGTTTCTGTGCAACAGTAGGGATTTCTTTTCACATCTCAGTCAGCCCTGCTACTAAATGCCACAGAGGATAGGAGGCTTTGCAACACAGAGGCCCATTCATGGAAGTTAAGAGCTGACGATAGCTACAAAGTATTACTACAACTCAGGAATGAGTGATGAGTTCTGCCTCCTCCCAAACTTTCTCCAGCAGAAAGAGGGAGAAAAACCAAAACCCCCCGAATGAGAAACCCCGCTGCCTCCACCTGCTACCCCCCACTGCTCCGTCCCTCCATTCCTCCTTCCTCATCGGACGGGGGAAGGAGAAAGGAGCCCTATGATGTCACCGGACGCTCTGTTCTCCAGGACAATACACCCACACCTTCGGGACTTTCCCTACCCTGACAACAGGGGGAGCTGTTGTGTCCTGGTGGCATGTGTGAAGTGACTCATTGCCTCCTTTAGCCCACGCAGCATACACACACACACACACACACACACACACACACACACACACACACACACACACACACAGTAGCTTTCACAAAACACTCAGATACATAGATCACTGGTATGAATGCACAGGCAGAGGAAGCTCAATCTGAAAGGCAGCCTGTGCTTTCAGATCAATACACAACACCCGTCATTATTATTGGTACGCTTTGTTAAAATGTGTAAAATTCATCTAGCAGTGGGAAAACTGGAAAAAATCAGCTCTAAATGGGAAACATTTACTAAGTGGGAAGAAAATCCCACATAAGGAAGCAAAAATTCCACGTGCCTCTTTGAAAAGCGGCCATAGCCGAACATGTCAACCAAAACCCAGGCATATCTGTAATAAACGTCGATCAGAGTCTAAGGTTGTAACATGTGATCCAATGCCATCCACATTTATCCTGGCCACTCTTCAAAATGGGGAAAACAAGAGCACATAGCATTGAAATAAGGCAGGAGGTGTTTGAACAAGCCTGAGTTTTATCATGCAGGTTGAGAAAAATATTTAAATGTTGATCAGAAAATTTTACATAATCTTTTGAGAAAGGATAATATATATATTTCCTTTTCCGTCTAGAATGTTCTTGCAGAGCAAACAGAATCAAAGCCTTGGTGTTTCAACAACTTGTACGTTTACAGATAATTTCATTTTGAAGAAAAAAGGTCAGAATTTCTGAATCAATTTGACACTTGAGTGAAATTAAGAGGAACAAGATGCTAAAACGAAAAAAAAAATCAAAATATCTTCACATCACATTAGTTTTAACAGACGAGCACTGCTACATGCTTTTTCTCAGGTTCCTATCCATTAGCTATGGTTTCTTACACATTTTCCACACATTTTGATATCCTGGACCTCGTTAGAGACAAAACCGTCCGGCTGACGGTGGGACGCTGCCAAGATCTATGGCTGATGGGGGCCGATAAGGGAGTTTCTACAACAAACTACCTCTGGCCATCAAAGCTATCCTACCATTGTTCCCTCAGGCGGAGGAAACCAGGTTTGTTGTGTTATTGTTGGAAGTGGGAGAAAGAAGGAGGGAGCTGGACTCGGTGCGCATCCATGCGCGTGCGAGGCGGCGTGACGTACCGTCAAGCCTCGCTTGTTTGTGTCTGTTGTCGTGTCCGTTTTGCTCGCTCGCGCTGTCTGCGCCTCGAGTGTGTCACAGGTCAGCGCGCGCCGGGGAAAGCCATCAGCGCGCGCGCTACCTGAGTTGGAGCGGAACACGAGCTTAAAGCCGAGGGCAGGAAAACACCTGGGAGCCGAAGGAGAACAAACAAATCCAGAGGAGGAAAGAGGAAGACGACGCAGGATGAGGAGGGGAGTTTAGCCGAGGGAGAGAGGGGAAGAGCAGAAAGCGTTTTAAGCCGTGCGGAGTCCAGGAAGAAGGCCGGGGGTGAAGGAGGGGGGAGGGGGGGAGAGGAAAGATCCGGTTTAAACGTCAGACTAACGAGGCTGTGCGAAAATGTAGCTGTTAGTTCCTTATTTTTCCGAGTTAACAGGTCGATCAGTGGCTATTGAGCAACTCTCCCAAATCCTGATCTGCTCAATTTTATGCTGAACCTTCAGAAAAAATATCACTTAGTGAAAATCAACTCTGGTTCTTAGTCCTTGGTTGGGTGTGGCGCTTTATTAAACATGGCGGATTGATTGAGCCTAAAGAGACTAAGCACGGAAACCGCGGTGGATTCTGGGGGGGAAAGATGGTCAGATTGAGCTATTTAGTCCAGAATGGCAAGAAATATGTTAAGAGGAGTCAAAGTGAGGCCTTTAAAACAAAGAACACTGTACCAACTATCAAGCATAGTGGTGGCCATGTCATGCTGTGGGGCTGTTTTGCATTACACAAAGTGGATGAGAGAAGAGGAAGACTCCCTGTAGCTTCATCCATAAAGACGCTTGTTCTTTTCACTTTCAACACCAAGGCGTGGTAATGGCATTACAAAGAAATACGTGAAACTTTTCACAAAAATATTAACTTCTCATTACAATTTTAAAATGCCATGACATAAACCAGTGTTATTCTTCTTCATTAATTTCATTCTGTCAGTGATTTGATTTTAGGACGACAGCAGTTTTTCATATCTTGAGAAATGACCACCAAATTAAGACTTCAGGCACCGTCATTGTTATCTCGTCTAATTTTCTATCTCAGTTTTTTTGTTTAGTTGGTGTTAAGGTTTTTCTGATTGGTCACTAGGACTGTACAATTGATTAACAATAATCCTTATTTTGAAGATACTCTTGTCTCTTTACCTCTACACCGTATCTGTACCGTTCTCCATGGCAACCTGACCCCAGGTCTACCTCACCTGTCGTCCAATGAGCGCTGGAGATCAGCGTCACCGTCTTTCGCCACCTTGTCATTTCCTTTTTCAACCTGAAGTCTATAGAAGTCTGATCAGGTTGTTGTTTTTTACATCGTTGTGAAGAACGATGAGATATGTCTCTTCTCTAACCAAACACATTGGATCTAACATTTTTCTGATTGGATGCTCTGCTTTACACTTAAATCTTTCCCCAAAGTGTCGGACTGTGTCTTTCTGGACATCTCGGCTGTAGTTCTGAATAAATGAATAACCATTTTTCCAAGTCCTTCCACAAGCTAGTTCACATTGTGACGCCCCTTCCTCAGAAACAAGGCATAGAGGGCCCAGGGCCGCTGCAGCTGCTCAGACAAAAACATCCCCGACACAGAACCGGGCCAATCCAAAGTTTCTTCCCACTCTGTCTCTGCAGATGGCATTGTTTCCAGACACAATTTTCATTGTATCTAGAGTAGGAGGCGATGGAAAACGCTGGTGCCACAGACGCCAAACGTGTTTGTCCTCAGCGACCCCCAGCAGCAGCAGCAGCTGAGGATCCGCTGCAGGTCTTCTCGCAGGCATATGCCAGTCTCCTCGCCCTCCTAAACCCGACCTGGCCCCTCCCGCTCTCGTCTTCTGGGAGGTAAAGCCTGGATTTCCCCGTTTCCACTCTCTCTAGCTCTTTAACAGCTCGTGCCTTGCTCTCACCCTCTCATTTAACGCCACTCCTCTCATTTCCTCTCCTCCTCCTGTTAAACCATTAGGCTCCTTTCAGCAAAAGATTCTTCCTTTTTTTCCCCTCTACCTGTGCCACCACAATGGACCTGACCCAACAGAACATGCATCAACCAGTTTCTCCTTTTTTTAAATCTTTAAACATACTCCTATAATTCCCACTGATGCATTAATAAAACATAGTTGTGTCTTCATTTGTTGAAGAATACCTAAAGCTGGTGCAATAATGGCAGAATGAAGCTGCATGTGTGCTTGGGCTGCAGGTGGTTATTAAAACATACATGCACGCACGCACACGCACACACACACACACACACACACACACACACACACACACACACACACACACACACACACACACACACACACAGACGTATATAAGTGCAGAATTATCCCAGAATGCCGGGGTGGAAATTCCTTTGAGGAGCTCCGTGAGTCTGTGCCGAGAAGGTGATGTCTGGGTGATTTATTTGCACTCCAGAGTTTTACTGAGCAGCTGCATCAGGGCAACTCAACAAAGATCACCGCCTCCAAATTACACAGCAGTCAACTGGGGGTTCGTTACATTAATTACCTGCGACATCCTGAGCTGATTTTTTATTTTTTTTTGCCTACTGTAGTTTCCATTCAGTAGATAAATTTTCTGAACGTACAAAGTGTCAGCAAATGAAGGCAAGTCGAGCGAAAACGCTACACAACTTGATTTATTTCAAGCTTGTCATCTTAGTTAGCTGGTTGGCTGACGCCACATTTGTTACCCACAGCTAAGTGCTTTTGCCATTTGGACCACACTCCATCTTCTTCTATAATATGCCACAAGGTTGCATTATGCAGAATGAGACTCACTGGACCGTCTCTATAGATCATAGAGTCCTGGGTCGCCTCTTATGTTTTCTTCTTTTAGTCTCATCTATAGACTTCAGGCCAGTGGACCGAAATAACCCAGTGTTTTTCTTTTGTTTTCTGGTAGAAATCACCACATTTTTATCGAAACTCTGCTGTTGCAGTTTGTGGTGCCAGGTCCTTTATAAGGAAAACTATCCTACAGCATCACAGTTCTTCCACTGTAGTGGGTAAAAGCAGCGTTAACATCGTCTTCAGGGATGGGCAGAAGAATAAAGTCCAAATATACACGGGAATTTAAGAGTTAAAACATCAAAATAATTTGTACTATGACCTCATGGTGCAAGGTCAGAAACCATTTAACTAAACCGATAACAGCATTAAATTTTGATTTAAATGTGACGAACAAGTCAATGCATATCCCCAGTGTTGTTGACAGAGTCACATGGCCTCGCTAACACATTTCATGTTTGTTTTTATCTTTTATTTTTCTGGCAAAATGAATGAAACTAATCAAACATATAAAAACACACATTTGGACATCAGGACAAAAGATGTCACTCATCTTTCCTGAGACACAGACCACTTCACCTCTCTGATTCTCGTACAGTCTAGCAGACACCACATGTTTACGTTTGTGATGGTCGGACAGAAAGTAATTTTTCCTGGCTTCACTCCTGCGCAACTAATTGGCATAAAAATAGCACCAAAAGACGTTTAAGGAGACGAGATGTCAGTTTTCTGCAACAGTTTAACACCTGAGGGATTATTTCTCCGTCGTCCTCACTCTGTATGCTTTGACAAAACACAAACACGAGTTCCCATACATCTTCAAATCACATGTTCTCACATGTGAAATCCATGTGAGAACATGTGAATCCCATGGATTTTTACCACAAAAACGTTACAAATCCACAAGTAAGCATGTGTTTTCACATGTGTCTCACATCTTTCACATTTGGATATTTGTGTGAACCACATCTGCGATTTCACATGTGATTTTTCACATGTGAATTTCATGGAATCTTTTTGTGAGGTGTTTCAGATGCTTTTATTTTCTCTGCCAACATGGGATTTATGTTTCCAAATGAAGAAATGTACTGATGTACTGAGTCTTTCTTTATAATGCCGCTGCAGTAAAAGATACATTTATTTGCACTTCCTTACTAGAGCTTCCAGTTTTGTTAACTGATAAATCTGCATTTCCTTTTTTATGCCAGATAACTGTACAAAGAACAGTTAGATGTCTTTTTCTCTTTTTTTTTAGCGCCTCCAATCCGCTGTAACATTCACGGCTGCTGCAAACGACAGTCACACATCTCCACTTTTTTCTTTTCTTTATTTTTAGCAAGCACTTCGAATTACTTCAAACAGGGAAGTGCGCCCCGTTCCCACACTGATTTTTAGTCACGGCCCTGTGGGCCAATTTCATGACAACATACGAACCATTTGGATTTGGTCGTCTCAGAAACAATGACCTGTACTCTGTGTCAGGATGTGAACGTACACACAATGGGCAGCTGTGGAGAAAAGCGTAGTTATTACTGAAGGAATCCTTTTGCAGTTGGTCTGAAATCTTAATTACCTTTTTCTTTTTTTAAGTTTTGTAAGTTTGCTCTGCCATGGAATAATTAAGCTCGAACACGATGAATTACAATGATTCGATGCAGCTTGTCGTGTTGAATGTGACATCTCAAAGCGAGTCTTTAGCTTGTGTTGAAAAGTGAACCCTCACTCTCTCCCTTCGTGACCCCCGCATCGTGAGCAGAGCCGTCACACACCCCGAGCGCACACACACTCCTGATACTGAACGGAATAACAGATGATGGACCGTGTGTCACATGCATAACATCTTCAGGAAGTAACCTTGTAAACAGGAATGACTGGGAGGAGGCTCACATGAAAACACACACGGCTCAGGCATTCGGCTTCAGACTGACAAATACACCTGTACTCCAGCCCTGTTTCACCTTTACTATTTCTGGAACAGTTATTCTGAAAAATACTTGGTGGTTTCGCCCGGAAACTCTACTTTTAGTTTTTTTTTTTTTTTTTTTTTTTTTTTTGTTTGGGGGTGCAGGGGTGTTAGGACTTCTGATCTCACATTGAAATAGAGTTTAAAAATTATTCTGACTTTATTCTGAAGAGAACAGAACATGATACTTGGTCTCAACTTTTCCAGATGAAAAGCTGAAAAGTGTGGCATGCATTACTCTGAAAGCCCTAAATAAAACTGTTCTATTCATGTTCCTAAAACAAATTTAGGAGAAATGCTAACCTACCAAAACATGGCCGTCCACTGAAACCGGCACTTTAGGCAACAAGAGCTTTAACAAGAGAAGGAGCAGATAACCATATTTTAACTCTGGAGGAGCTGCAGAGATTCACATCTCATGAAAAAGTTGCAAAAAGAAGAAAGTCATAGCTCTTCCTAGTTAAGGTTTAATATAAGCAAACTTGTGGGAAAAGATGCTCACTTGAGATCAGAACTGAGCTTTCTAAGCCTGCAAGTAAAATGACAGAAAAGTTGGTCACATCTAATGCACTGTAAAAAACAACTATTTACAGCAATTTACAGAAAAATACAGGTGGTAGTTGCCAGAATTTTACTGTATAGATATGAATTTGACCGTATTTATACTTTAAAACCTGTATAGATACGACCACAGCTGCCGGTCTTTTACTTTAAATTAGAGACATTTTTTTTCTTTTGTTTGTTTTTACAGTGTGCAGAAAGTCACTGTACCGTGGAAACTGACTCATGGGAACAAGTGAAGTTTGTCGCAACCAACGTCCTGTGAATAGTTGTTGAAATCTTTGTGGAGGCGGCAATAATGTAAAGGTTTACAAATAATCCTGCTACTTATGAAGTAATCCCTCAGCTTGAAACTTTTCTGACTTCCTGTAGCAGCTAGCTTAGCTTAGCTGCAGTGCTAACGCTAGCGTTAGAATCAAGCATTTTTGCTCATGCGTGTTTAAAATCATTAAACTTAAGCTGAAAGAAACCATTAAATCAACCCAAACACAGGAGAAAAACCAACAAACTCAGAGCTCAGATTAAGAAAAGCACTTTTTTTGCGTGTGTATACAGTGTTATTAATTATACATTGTAGTTGAGTACAGTAAGCTGGTGGTTTTCATTAGAGCCACTGCAGCTCAGTCCCCCTGTACAGCAGGATAGGGAGGGGAGGAATGCTGCTGTATACAGATTCCTGGAGCTGAACAAAACCATGGCATTCCTCACCGAGGTGTTTACACCCGGCAGCTCGGTGTGGTCTGTCCTCGTTCTCTCTGTGTCATCGTAACGTCTCGGCCAGCAAATGGTCATCCAGCAGAGTTCGAGCAAGTCTGCAAAGCAAAAATACTGACAGGTAAAGAGAACATAGGTGAAGGAACCGTGTGGTAAAGCAGCTATCGGATCACACCCTTTTGCTCAATAGAAAAACAAGAATTTTTATTTGTTATAAAGAAATGTTGAAGTCTTACCAATGAAAGACCAAATTACGTTTAAATGCAAAAGTAAAAGTATCTCAGGTTTAGGAGCGATTAGGCCTATAAATTAACCTTCAACACAACACTTGGATTTCATATGTGAATGTCCATCCTCTGCTTCTGCATCGCTTCCTTCCCCGTATCGTATCGGTGCCTCTTTGTCTCAGTTGATCGCATTCAGTTGCCTCGCACTTTCTCTCTCTCTCTCTGCCGCAGACAGGCCCTCACTGAGCCACGGGGCTCTTTTCAACATTGCTTCTCAATTAACCCTTTAGCAATGGTTTTACCAGCCTTTCCCTGAAAAGCAGCTCCTATGATGACCTCAGCTGATGCTCAGTTCCACCAGGTGTTTGCTAATTGCTGCTGGCTAGTCTGAAGGAATTGAGCAGAGCTCTCTGAGGTGGAAGCTTGGAAAATGCCTCGAAGGCAGCGCTCTTCCTGGCAAGCGTTTTGCACAGCTGAATGGTTGCCCTGGGAGATTCTTGGATTTCTCAAACAAGAATGAAAGAATCAAGGCAACACTCCAGGTGTGTTATTGATGAGGGAGTAACGTTGTAACATTGTGTAAAACTCAAAAAATGTTGGTTTTACATAATGCTGTCCCTTTAAATGGGTAGTTTATTCAATACATTGTTGCCACGGCTTTGAGGACATTCATGATCTTGATGTAGTCCAAAACGACCTTACCTGGGAGAACACCTGGAGAGGATGCATATCAGTTGAGTCCAAGACGGTGAGTCTGAGGGTTGCTGTACAAACAAACGCCTTTGTCTGTTATTTAAACCCCCCAACACGGCGTTGCATACGATCAAACTCTCCTTCATTTTCTGACCTCATTCAGCCACATTCTTGCTTCAGAGCAACCTGAGACCCGGAGGGAACGGTCAATCTGGGAAGGGGTCAACCGATGACTTTTTCATGATAATCCCAGAGACACGCTCTGGAGACAGACTATCCCTGCGACTAATCGGAGGGGTCGACTCCTGACCAAGACGGCGTGTCGCAAGCGGCATCTCAGCCAAGATGTGGCAACACAAACAGAGTCGGTTACTGTTCTTCAGCTGGGAAAAAAAAAGAGAGAGCTGACCAGATGGAGGTGGAGATGGAGATGGAGGTGGAGGGAGGGGGTTGAATTCAGTTATGTGATTGCTGCGTCAAATTGACCACTGGAGTTTTTCAGTGGAAGAGGACAAAAAAAAACGAGGGATGAAATCAAATGCCGCCATTGTTGAAACGGAGGATTGGTTCAGGGTGCTGTGACCTTCACCGGATCTTCTGAAAAGCTCCTAAATGTTTGAGCGAGCGCTGTCATTTCTCACTCGGTTTGTTAACATAGAGGGCCTTCTGTCCTCGCTCTTTGTGGTTCAAGTGACGGCTGGCACAGGGCACAGAGTGTGTGTGTGTAGAGATATACAACAGTTGAGGTTGAGATCTCATTCATTTCCTTGAATTTAACAAGCGTGGACTAACTCTGACGGGTCGCAGGAGTTCAGCCTTTTGCTCGGGGTTCAGGTGCCTCCAACATGTTTCTCTGTTTCTTATTAAGTTGTCGTCAGTAAATAAAAAAAAGGGGGGGGGAAGTGGTTGATGGATGTCTTTCTCTCACTGGGATGGTGGTGGGATGTTGCAGTCGCAGGTGTGTGTGTGTGTGGAGGGGAAAAAAAGAGAGAGAAAAATCCACGTCAGGGAAAAACCCTGCCTCTAGTCGGGAACCTGTTCTCCCCTCCTCCTCCTCCTCATCATCATCATCCCCCTCTTGCCTCTTCCTCCTCCTCTTTCCTCTCCTTAGAAACCAAACACACAGTCGTAAATCAGTCATAGTTTGAACATAAAGCAAAATCTGCATTTCTTTGTGTCCATCCAGTCTACCACTGCCAATTCTAGATTTTGATTTGACCTGATTTTACATGTTCGGCTGCTTAAAAACGTACAAAAAAGTAACAACAATCCAATTAAAGTTGCATGAAAAACTCCAACTTAAAGCTTCACAGCCCCTTTTTTAAAATGTGCGCAAGCAATTAGGTCCACTTTTAAATATTCATGAGGAGCTACAGTCACCGTTTCCCTTCACGTCACCACTACTTCCTGTGTGTTGCGCGGCGCTATAGTATCCTAAGCCAGCAAACTGCCAGTGGCCTTGGCGAAAAGTACAAATATGAAACGGGGTGTAAATATAGCCGCACAGCTCATACCGTTTCCTCCATCCAGTCTTGTTAGAAAAACAATGGCATCCTATTATTCGCCGGGGCTACGGTGAAACTGGAAGAATGGCATACTGGAACATTCCTCATACACAGCAGATCACAGGTTTGCATGCACTGATCAGTCACTTTTGGGGCTGTGGGGTTCGGTTTTGATTTGGGACACTTTGTTATTCTAAAAGCAAGAACTGAGTGGACCGGTTTGATTTTTATTTAGCCACACAGTGTCAAAAAACAATATATACAGTATTAAATACACGCATACCCAGTAAACGTGCTTTAGAAGGTTGCTTTCAGTTAGGTTGATTTTAAAATGTTTCACCTATTCCAGATGTTGAATGTGTGTGGTATCGTTGCTCTTAACCTTCCAACTGTTGATTGTTGATTCGAGATGAAGTCCTCCAGGGCTGACCCAAGGCATTAGCAAACCGCATGGGGCCCCAGGGTCACTAAGGGGCCCTCTCAGTGGAGCTAATTTTTTTTAAGTAATCATTTCTATGTCATTATAACAAAAACACACAATATCAATGTGATTTGTTTTTACAAAAATATATGTTTGATAATGTATGTAGAAATAATTATTTTATGGATAAAAATAAAAAATAAATTGCTCTTGGGGGCCCCTGGTGGCCGCGATAGGTACCGCATGCTTTCACCGGTACATGAGCTGCGATGAGCAAAGCATCCAAACCTTCGAAGCTCCGGTCAGAAGTTAAGTTAGCAAAACAATGTCTCAAAAAACGACTTATCCTTCAGGGAGGGAGAAAAGAAAGAGGAAGAACAGAAATAGCCAAGATAAAGGTTTGTCTTAATGCGCCTTGGTAATGTCACGTAAAAGATTAAAGCTAATAGAAAATTAGCTTGATAGCGACCAGTAACGGTCCAGTTCAACTGCCAAACATTTATGCTAGGGTTTTTGTGTGGAACTGAGTTTAAACTTTAAATGAGTTGATTCTCATCTGTATATTTCTAAGGTATATTTGGCTTCAAAACGCCACATCAACTTCTAAGTTGTGAAACTTCTGTTAAAATCATTTGAAGGCTCAGCATCAGTCCAGTACCGATACCGATCCACATTCTCAGGAGAGAAAGACTCACCTGGTTTAAATTACATTTTTAGCTATTAATGCTTAAGAGAACTTTATTTAATCAAAGAATGTTATGAATATGTGTGTAGGACAGCACCGATTGTGGTTTTCTGGCCAGTCCCTGGTTACTGATTTTTTAAAAGCCTGTCCTGCCGATTTTGATTGCAGCTGATTTTTTTTTGTCTGAAATGTCGCTAAATATAGCAAGAAAGTCACTGAGTTGGCAACAGTTGGGTGAATATTGTTAGCTGTAAATGTGCAGACCTGACCTGGTGGGTCTCTCAGTCAAACCTGTCACTACAGAGCAGAAGATGACAGAGGCTGATTTATAAACCTTTGCAGATGAAGGTCAGATTAGGGGATAAGATGGGCTTTGTGGAGATTTGTTTTTTTTTTGTGTTTATTTAGGTTTCTGTGTTCTGTTGAGTCTCTGTGTTGACCCGTTTACCTTTGGATTGTCCACAGCTGGACAATCCAGCTTGTTTCTCCTGATTGTCTTCCTGTGTATTTAACCCATCCTAACGAAAGAAAGTGTCTAAAAGGGAGAGAGTGAGTATTTTTAATCTTTTTTCACCTTTTTTGATCAAAGTCTTTTTATTATTTTTTACAGAAAACACTGATGAAGACACACAGCACACAATAGGAGACACAGACCCCTCCTATACCATATCTACTACCCAACATGTATCCACCTTGCATTCATACATCAGTCAATGCAAAGCACAAATGAAAGAGCCAATATTTGACCTTTACACAAATTTATCTGGTGAAATTTTTTCTCTGTAAGATATAAATAGCTGCCATATATCAAATTATTTGTTTACAGATCCCCTAACAGTATATCTGATCTTCTCCAAATGAATGTAATACATAATCTCCATTAACCAGTGTCCATATACTGGAGGATGTTGATCCTTCCATCGAAGAAAAAGAATGAGTCTTCTAGCCAGTAGAGAGCAGAAAGCTAACACAGTCCTCTGATGTTTGCTGAATCTGCATGAAGCCTGTGCTGGAGCCACCCCGAGACAGAGATGAGTAGTGATGGATGAACAGTTCGTCCAAATATTCCTGAAAAGGTGTCAAAGATGCCAGTATCCGTGTAACTTCGGAGAAGTCCAGAATGTGAGTGTGGCTGAAGATTGTTTACAATGATCACATGTCGGATCCAAGTCCCTTTTGAATTTGCACAATCTGTCCTTAGACCAATGCAAACAATGTACTACCTTGAATTTAACTAGTGATGGCCAAAGGTTTTGAGAATGACACAAATATTATATTTTCACATGATCTGCTGCCCGCTGTTTTCATGTGTGTATGTCAGATGTTTTCATCACATACAGAAATACAATTGCTGCATTAATGAGTTAATGCAGCAAGTCAATATTTGCAGTGTTGACTCCTCTTCCTCAGGACCTCTGCAATTCTCTCAATCAACTTCTGGACCAAGCCCTGACTGATAGCAGTCCATTCTTGCACAATCAATTCTTGCATTTTGTCAGAATTCTTAGTTTTTGGTTTGTCCACCCGTCTCTTGATGATTGACCACAAGTTTTCAATGGGATTAAGATCTGGGGAGTTTCCAGGCCATGGA